>PISX010000686.1:0-249493 GCA_004024625.1 Mellivora capensis
TGGGAATGCAAGTTGGTGCAGCCACTCTGGAGAACAGTGTGGAGGTTCCTCAAGAAGTTAAAAATAGAGCTTCCCTATGACCCTGCAATTGCGCTACTGGGTATTTACCCCAAAGATACAGATGTGGTGAAAAGAAGGGCCATCTGTACCCCAATGTTTATACAAGCAGGGTGTTTTAAGATCCTTTGGAGATGGTTAGTGCCCGATGTGATGTGTCTGAACGAGCCTTCCTGGTGCCATCTCTCGCTCGGGGCGCTGTGTAGCGACGTGCACGGGGCTCTCTTCCAAACAAGGTTGCCACAGAGACCTGCGAACCCAAGGCTAAATAAATAATAGTGTGGCCCTTCCAGAAGCAGGGAAGGTGAGAGGTTGATGTTCAGATTCGAACGATGCTCATTTGGCGGGAAGTAAACCTGCTGTCTTCCGGGGAAGGGGCACGTCTGTACCATCACACTGTCTTCCTCGGCGGGGCTGGGAACACTGGGTTCAGGGGGCAGGATGGCCCCTAATCTCTTTGGCCGGGTTTTATTTTCCATTGCTCTGGTGTTCTTGTGTGCAGGAGGATTTTCATGGACGAGACGGGAGGCACACATCCTTGTCCAAACTCTGAACACAAAGGCCATCTCTGGACAGATGGTATTGGGGCTGCCTTAGTTCACCTGCCCTCACCACCAAGTATGACCTCTATTTGCTTCCCAAGAACTGGAGCTCAAAACATTTCCAAAGGCCAGGCTTCACCTGATGGGGCCACTCGCCCCCTACAGCAGCACGCAACTCCCTCACGTAAGCAGATAGGGGAAAAGTCTACCTACATACGCAATCCGTGCGTGTAGGTAATGGAGATGTGGAATAAAAATCCGTGGATCTGGTTTCAGCTTTTCCCTCGTTTTCAGGATGAGGGTTAAAGCAAATCAAACGCTAAGCCGTTATTTTTCTGACTGGAGAGCAGGTGAGTTTAGTCAAGTGCAGGAGAGGGAAGATCGGGGGGAAAGGAAGTGTGGGTGTGCAGAGCTGCTTTGAGCAAACCGAGCCTCTGGCAGATCCTCAGGGTGAAAGCCTAGACCCTTTTCCAACACCCGGACAAGCGTGTGGGAGAAGGCAAGGGTGTAAGTGGTGCTCCTTGAAAGGTACACACTGTTGGCCTGTTGGCCTGGCCTGATTTACACGGCACCTGTAGAACCGAGGAGAAGCCGAGAAGGTGCCCCTGGGCAGCGGCCGGGCGGGGACGTGTGGTGGCGTGTGTGTGTGTGCACGGGCACCCTGGTCGACTTGGCTTTTACAATTTGCACAACAACAACATTCAGAGTTGCCCCTGGTTATTTAAGATCTCCAACACAACTCAAGAACATCTTAGAAGAAGAATTCAGATCAGCCCCTCACCTACAAAAGAGCGTGCCTGATAGAAGGGGCTGGCCTGGGTGGTTCCAGAATTTCTTCGTCATCGGATGAGTTGAGGGTCTGGGGTTGACATGGAAGGGGGCTTGGGGACTGGGAGCTGCTTGTGCAGAGCAAGTACCTTGCTTTTATGCAAATCCAGTGGTTTGGGTATTTTTGCTGCATTTGAGGAGTTGGAAGTTGGTGGGGACCATCCCCAAAACTACCAAGCCACCTCACCCTGGCCCACCACCACCAAGAATTCTATTAGCTCGAGCAGTTTCCTTCCCAAGCCCTTCTCCCCAGCAGTCCACCGGACCCCCCACGTTCTAACCTCTCCTGACCACCCTGCCTCCCCCACCCTCGCAGGGAGGAAGGAACATGGAGTATCTTTCCCCCTCCCTTAAGAAGTCGTGTCTTGCTGCCTGGAGCCGTGGCTGCTGGATCTAGCTCTCGAGATGAACACAGAGCACCATCTGTCTTTAAAGCCAAAGGTCTATCAGAAGTGTTTAACTTAGTTCCCGTGAGGTAGGTGTTTTGACGTCTGGCAGAGCCAAGGGTCATGGTGCATTCTGGAAGTGTGTAGTCACACCCTGCTTCTGGGGGAGGAAAGGCCATTTGGGTAGAGTTGGCATTAGGTAAGGAGAAAGTGGGACAGTGCCTTCAGAAATGGTTCCGTAAGCCAGTGTGGGAAGTCACTTTGTCTGGGACAATTTCTAGGCTCATTCTTCCATTCGCAATGGAACCAGCCAGTCTCAAGTTGTGTACTATGGGCCCAGTCCTGCCCTAGGGATTGGAGGGTGTGTTAGTTATCAGGTGTTGTTGAAGCAGTCCACTCCGGTGTTCTATTTTCCTGGGGCTGCTGAAAGAAATTGCCAGAATTTGCTTTAAGCCTAGGGGCTTAAAGCAACAGAAGTCTGTTCCTTCACCATTCTGAAGACCAGAGTCCCACATCAAGTTCTCAGCAAGGCAAGAATCTATCTTTGGTTCTTCTAGCTTCTGGTACCTCCAAGAATTCCTTGGCTGGTGGCATGTGGCTCTCTCTGTCTTCACGTGGTCTCTCCTCCATGGTGGCGCTCCTCCTCTGCATGTCTCTGACAAGACCCTCGTCATCAGATGTAGGGACCACCAGTTGATTTAAAAGGATCTCGTCTTGAGACCCTTAGTTGAATGATATCTGCAAAGGCCCTGTTTCCCCTCAAATTCACATTCACAGGTTTCAGGGGTTAGGACATGGACTTATTTCTGTGAGGGGCATGACTCAACCTGTTAACTTAGCGGAGGGTGGGATATTTGAGACTCCATGGTCCTCTCAAATAATGCTACATCAAGTTGGCGGAGAACAAGGCTGAAACTCATGAAATAATTTGCTGGGAGCTTCCATTTTATTCAAGAGCTTTCTGGTGTGCCCATTACTGGCTAGATGAGAGCTCTAAGACCCATTTCCTCCCTGGCCCTGATGAGAAGGGAACTCAGCTGTGGGGTGGGGGCGGGGAGAGGCGTCTCCAAAGCATCTTCTCGCACTTTGCTTTCACGACATTCTCCTGAGGCAGAGGCACGGGGTCACTCAAGACGTCCACAGTCACACAGTTAGCACAGGGGGAGCCGGGATCCGTACCCAGCTGGCCGAATTCTAGATCTGGAAGTCTTCTTCATAACCTGCATCTCTGGTAACTGCCCCACAGTCAGTCCCTCCCTAATGGGTGAGAGTTGTGTGAGGGGGTGACCCACACTCAACTTTCTCAAAGGTTAGAACCCACTGAGGAAAGTGACCTCAGGTCAGAGGAACACTGGAGGGTCGTTCTCCAGAGGGCAACAGCAATAGGTCCTCCTCCCCACACACTCACAGGAGGGAAACAGTGAGCACATCTGCCCGTGGGAAGGTCAATTTTTAAGGAAAAGGGGTCACCTGAGCTGACTGAGATGGACCTCAGCCCAGGTCTCCATGGGGGATGGGAACAGGATCCCCTGGGGTTCCCTGCAGGTGGAAGAGATTCTGGGGGGCAGGGGGTTAGGCCAACATCATGCACCCTGAGTGGTGACCAGCCACAGTGAGTTGCTTTTTCTCCCTCGTCTCCTGAGTTTGTGCCTGTCTTAGGTCTGGCGGCTGCAACAAAACGCCACAGGCTGGGCAGCTTAAACAACAGGAACCTCCTGTAGTTCTGGGGGCTGGAACTCCAAAATCAGGACTTCAGCTGATTTGGTTTCTGGTGAGAGCTCCCTTGCTGGCTTGTTGATGGTGCCTTCTCACGGCGATCTTCTATGACCTTTCCTCAGTGCCGGTGCAGAGAGTGGGGAGAGGGAGGGGGGAAGGGAGCTGGGGAGAGGGAGGGGGGGGTCCTGGGGGGAGAGAGGGGGAGAGCGGAAGGGAGCTGGGGGAGACTGGGAAGAAGGAGATGGAAGGAGGGAGAGCAGGAGGGAGAGCCAGAGAGAGAGGGAGCACACTTTCTTTCCCTTCATATGAGCCCACCAATCCTATAGGAAGAGGTCCTTACCCTTATGACTTCATTTACCTGTAATTATTTCCCTAAAGGTCCCATTGCCACACACAGTCACGCGAGGGAACAAGGCATCAACACACGAGTTAGGGAGGGACCCAGTCCAGCCCATAGCAGCTCTTGTCTCCCCCTGCCTTATCTTCCTGGCCTCACGTCCAGCCCCCAAACATTGTCCAGCAGAGAGACAAGGGCTGGATTTCTCCTCAGACCACGCCAACGTCATCTTTCCAAGCTGGTGCAGTGGCCACCAAGTGACCACAGCTGCTCAAAGCCAGGACTGGCATCTCCTGTCCACCCTCGTTGTCCCTGGGAGGGAGACCCCCTGGCCATCAGGGGGACGGTGAGAAGAGGTCACAGTGTGGCCAGGCAGCCTGCCCAGTGGAGATCGGAAGCCAGACTTCAAAGCCAGCCCAGCCGTCTAGCCAGATGGCCCTGGGCAAGTGACTCGGTCCCTTTGAGCGTCAGGTTGTCTTCTCCCTCATCAGGACAGAGTTCTAAGCCTGGGCCCCACCTCCCTGGCACAACGGTGGTCAGGTAACTTTGGGAAGGCCCTGGGAAGGGACAAAACACAGTACGGGTGTGTAAATCAATAAGGAAGCCCCGGATCGGGGCCACAGAGGAGATGCCTCTGCCCAGACCCTGCCGTGGGCCGCGGCTCTCTGCGGCCGACACGGCTCCGGCAGCCCCTCCAGCTCCTTCCGGTTGTTCCAGGCATGTGGCTCTGGAGAACAAGCCCACTTGTCTCAGCACAGGGGACTTCCAGTTCCCCCGGGGACACAGGCAGGCTTGCTCTGCCTTCTCTGATCCCAGGGCGCCGCAGGGACGACGGGGGCCGCTGCCACAGACCGTATTCTGTCTTCTCCCACATCTGGGCTTCTGAAAGAAAATGCCATCAAAGAGAAAGGAGGAAAACTCACTTTCCTTCCAGGTAATGAGTCTGATTTGCATTTAAGCAGAGTTACGCAGGAGGGCAGGCTACTTGGCTGAAGGAAGTCCTTCGACGTTGTGGAATGTGGTCCAGGATTGGGACGACGGCGCCCTGCTGTCCTCCCGTGCCGGGATGCGTGTAGAAGGCACCGGCAATGATGATGGCCTGGAATTTAACACAGATGCTCATGCCCTCCTGAACTACTTGGGTTCCTAGTGCCTAGAAAAGGGTGGCTTCTCCTTACAGAGACCAGCCTCAGTTGACTCTGATCTTCTCCTTGCTGTGTGACCTTGGGTAAGTTGCTTAATACCTCTGAACCTCCCTCTCCTCATCTTCACAATGTAGACCAGGATTTACTGTGAGGAGGAAGAGTGGCGACAGACCAGAGGGCCTCGATGCCTGCAGAACCCCTGTGGGCTCTGTGGGGTGGGAAAGCAGGTCACCGGATCCCTGACACCTCGGTGTGACTTCAGTAGGTCGGCTTTTTCCTTTCTCACAAGAAACCATCGGAAACCTGAGGGCAAGGAGGAGGGCCCCATCTACCTGAATTCACTGTTAGCTCAAGGTTGACTCTGCATTCCAGAAAAATACCTTTTACTCATGGAATGGTTTCTGTCAGCCGAGGGCTCAGAGTGCTAGCATGTAGCAGGGTGAGCCCTGGGAATACATGTTGTCTGCCCCCCTCACTTCAGAGAAGGGGGAGTCAAGGCCCAGAGAAGGCAGGCAGCTGGCCCCATGACACACAGTGGAGCTGATCAACGGCCTAAGACAGAGACCCGAGTTTCCTGACTTCGGGCATCCGGATAGTGAGTAACACATGTGTCCTCTCTTCTCTTTCCTTCTTTTGATGTTGAAATTCTGCCTTAATAGTGATCAGGCATAGCCAAAGACGGGGCTCCAACGGCCTCAGGGGGGGTGCACAGTGTGAGGCCTATGCTGTGTTGAAAATTTTTTGGAATTGTTTCTCCATTTATAGTTCAGATGATTTCACACAAACGTGCATATTTCAAGCTTCTCTTGGAAGGTCAGGTACTGGCGACATTGGCATTGAGTGGCCACAGGCACTGGAGCAGATTTGCCCTCGCTCCCTCCAGGCCAGACCGGTCGGCTCTGCCTGGTGTGCCTTGGCCTGGCCAGCCTTGCTACCGGCTGCCCCTGCCGGGACTCAGTGGGGACCTGCGGCCCTGTCATCGGGACAGAAGGTGCTGATCTGGCATCATTAATTCTCCCCGCTCGTCAGACATCATGTCTGGATAACAGGTGGATCCGGTTTTTCTGCCTCTGTTTTCTCGACCGGTTAACCTGGCTGCAGGTAGACGCGAAGGCACTGAGACGTCCCGTTCCACAATGGAGTTATTTCTCCAATGTCCATCTGCAAATGGCAGACTTTCCAGAAGCAATTCTTGCTCTCTTTCCCAGTTGTCCTAGTTGTACAGGGAAGTCTTGTTTTCTTCAGGAACTGAGATCTTGCTGGGGTGGCCGTGTGTGGACAGGCTGGTCAGCGTTTCCATTAGGAGCACTTTTAAAACCCAGCCATAAAGATGTGTTTTGGGCAAAACGGGTCCTCCCCCAGTGGAACCTGGGAGTCTTTATTTCAAGGACACTTTCAAAAGAGCATTCACTCTTGGTACAAATATGTGTGGTTTGCGGCTCGGTTTGGATTTTGCTGTATGACATTTTTCCAACCTTTAAGTTTCAAGCCATCCTGTCCTATATTTATTTCCATGGTTAAAGTTGGTATTTTCTCTCTCTCTCTCTCTCTCTCTCTTTTTCTAGTGGAGGAGGGTTACATAAAAGGGGACTTTGTCTCTCCTTCCCAGTCGGGGTGCACACCGCCGCGAGGCCTTGGCAGAGTCCGAGGGTGGATGTCTCCTAAGTGTGCTAATTTACGTTAACCAGCAGAAGTACAGGACATGATTCAATTACGAATCGAGAGGAGTGCTGCCTTCCCAGCAGGGCTTTGCTTGTTGCTCTCGTTTTGATGCCTGCCCGGCCTCTGACAGAATGTTAGGATCCTCCTGATTTTTTAAAAAATTAATTAATTAATTAATTTGACAGGCAGAGATTACAAGTAGGCAGAGAGGCAGGCAGAGAGAGGAAGGGAAGCAGGCTCCCTGCTGAGCAGAGAGCCCGATGTGGGGGCTCGATCCCAGGACTCTGGGATCATGACCTGAGCTGAAGGCAGAGGCTTTAACCCACTGAGCCACCCAGGTGCCCCCTCTTGATTGTTTTAATTATCGGGAAAGGGGGCTCCAGGCTCCCTACGACTGTTCTCAGGCAAGTTTTGCAACTCACTCTGTACCACCGGGTTGTTTTCTTTTTTTAAGGATTACTTGATGTTTTAAGCATGGAGAGGAGGCCTACATAGGTAACTCACCCCATATGTATCCGTTTGCCCCGTTCGCACTCATCTACTCAAGGCTGTTCCTCTTCTCGGTTCCTTGCCTTGGTCCAGAACATCTAGCCAATCTCCCAAGCTAGAGACAAGATGCTGCCTTGATTTCTCCCTCCTCTCCCTCCCAACACCCAGTTAGCCACCACTTCCCGGCCCTTGTCCCCATAAAAATACCCCAAGTTTGTCTCCCTCCTTCCCACCTCCATACCACCCCCTTATTCCCATCTTCACCATGTCTTGCCTGGGCTCTGCCTCCTGATAGCCTGGCCGTACCAGTCTCTGGCCAGCCAGGCCAATCTCCACCCTGCTACCAGCTTTAGTCCTAAAAAAGTCACATCTCATCCCATTCCATTCTCTCACTTAAAAAGTTATGTTGGCTCCTGCTGTCTCAGGATAAAGTCCAAGCGGCAGCATGACGTACTAACCAACTTTCCGGGCTCCCTCCCTAGGAACCTTATGTTCCTAGCACTGTGAACCCATCATTCCGTGGACAACCAGGCCCTTTGCTAGAACCAGCGTTCTGTCCTCTGTATCTAGCACGGTGTCCCCCAGACCCCTTTCCTTGGGTAGATCCATTCAAGGCCCGGGTCAAATGTCACATCCCTTGGAAATCTCTCTGGCTTCTTCCAGGTGGGGTTAGTATTTTATTCAAGGATCGGGTAACAGCATTTGTCATAATGTGTTGTGGTTTATCTTTCTTTGGGTCTTATCTTCCCCTAGTCTGTGAGCACTTGGAAGATAATGTTCCGGATCTTTACTGATCTCTGTATTTTTGCCACTTAATAGTGTCTGGCCAAGAGGAGGTGCTCCTTCGGTGTCTTGGGAATTGAATGATCAGAGCTAGTATTGATGGAGAGCTCGGCGTGCACCAGGTACCATTTCAAGAGCTTCACATGTTTTAATTTTCACAACTACCTTCGAGGTATAAGCACTTCTGCGATTCTGTTTGCTGACGAGAAGCCTGGGGCACAGAGAGATTATGTGAGTTAACCAAGTCACACAGCCTGGATTGAATTCAGGCCAACCTGCGCACGGTACCGGCCTGCTGGCTGAATCCTGACGTTATTCTGTTTTCTGGTAAATGAGCGCCAAGTCAAGGGCCCTGACCAACCACTGGACAGATTCGAGGAGAAGGCCACAGTGTGCTCTCACACCCAGGATCTGTTTCTGGTTCTGAGAGTCGCATCTCGGACTGCGGCTGGAAGGGGTCCTCTCTACGCTCTTCATCTCGTCAGTCTCCAGACTAGGGTGACCCTGAAGGCCTCAGGAGGCTGGGTAGGAAAGCTGAAAAATCACTGGCCCGCCTGAAATCCTGATCTGAACAAATATCTCCTTGGGAGTGTCAGAGCCTCAAGGACAAAGGCAGAGACACCCTGACCCCTTCGTCATCGTCTTCATCATCGCCGTCATTGTTTGGGAGTCTTTCTGAGGTCAGAAAATAAACTCGGTGCCAGTCTGCCTGCCCAAGTGTGAATGACAGCTTTCTGTGTGTTTCTCCGGGACACGGGCTCATACATGAATGACCCAGTGTGACTGTACAGTGTGGTCGAAGTTTCCCCAGGAGCACCGGTCGGGAGGACCAAGGTAATTGCCTCCTTCCCAGAAGGGTTTGGATGGGATTCATCAGTCTGGAATATTTAGGTACAGTTTTCCCTGGAGGTGGGGACCTGAACTTGGACTCTTCCCAGATCGATTTCACCAGGACAGAGAAGCCTGGATCCAGCATCAATGCCAAGTGTTAGCCTCTTAAATAGAGGGCCTAGCGGTAAAGAGCTCAGTGTGCTGGCAACAGACTTGGGAGCAGGCCTCACCTGGGCTCCAGGGCTGGCTCCAGGACCAAGGTAGGTGTCTCTCTGGTCTAATTCCCACTTCTCATCCCTCTCAAAGAGCCCTACCTTCTGTCCTGACGATCTGTGTGATTCCAGGGAAATGGATTTACCTCTTGGCCCCAGAGATTGAGCCCAAGGTCTAGGCAGGCCAATCGGCACATTCTGGCTCTCCCAGGGGCAGTGTCTGGTCAACTCATTGGACGTGAGACTTCGGTAAGTCCGATTGGAGCGCTTTTGCTGGGAACGCAGGACAGTGGGACTCCCTTTCCCCTCTGAATATACTTGAGGAATCCTGTAACCCCAGGGGCTTGCTAGAAATGCAAATTCTTAGGCCCTACCCCTGACCTACTGAATCAGAGTGTCTGAGCCAGAGCCGGGGAAACAAGCCTTCCAGGTAATTCTGATGAACATTCCCATTGGAGAACCACTTCTCTACTTCATTCAATGTACAGATGATTAAAAAATTAAAACAAACAAACAAAAAACAGGTTCAAAGAGGTGAGGTGACTTGCCCAAATTCTTCGCTGGTGAGGATATAAGCCCAGGACAGGAATTCAGGCTTTGTTTCTACCCCCTACCATGTAAGAGGCATTTGTGTTTTCGTTAAGTTGTGAAGCTACGGGAGCACCAGAAAGCACTCCTCACCTTTTGAAGGTCCTCCCCTACCTGGTCCCTCTCTGCAGAGATGAGAATAAATTTCATGCAGTCCGAGGTTATGTGGGGTGAAGCCTCCCTGTTACTCACACGTTTATGTGCCATATCGCAGACTCACCGTTGGCTGCACTTAGGAGACATTAGAGCCGGCAAGGACCACGTCCAGCCCAAAGAGACGGGCCCACCTTTGGCCCAAGACGGAGGGCGTGCTGGGAGAAAAGCATGGTTGCTGTCATTTCTGGGGTCAAGCTGCCGGCTCCTTGGCTGGCTCCTTCTGGCTTGCTCTGGCCTCCCCCTGCTGCTTTGCCACCCAAGACTCCACTCCATGTGTGTGCAGGGGTGAGTGGGGGTGGGGGCACGGCTGGTTCCAGGCCAGCGTCGTGGCTCCGGTCTGAAAGTCCAGGCATACCTAAGGCGTCTCTCATGGCTCCCCAATGCCATATTAGGCTGCCCCCTCTGAAGGGCGGAATCTCTGACTCATCCTCCCCTCCCCCACACCCCCTCACTCTTGCCAGTTTGGGCCAAGATTAGAATTCACTCAAATCTGTGGGTTCTAAGGTTTATGTGCTATTTCAGTTTGGCAAATGACTCTTTTTTTAATGTTTCAAGTCAGAAAAAGCAGCACTTTCACGAAAGGGGATCGGGGAGGTTTTTCTTTGTGTCCCCACTATTCGGTGTGTCCGAAAATGGGATGATTTCAGTGCATCAGTGTACATGAATCAGAAAGAAGTTGACTGTATTCCCATCCTGGGGTGGGAAGAGCAGCAAGGAGACTTTGTCATCAGAACGACAGCGATGACAACAATCCCCCCTCCCTGAGTGTCCTGCTGGTTTCCAGTCCCAAGCTAGGCACTCGGTGCATTTTGCTAACTCATGCCCAGGTCCCTCCAGGTAGGCAAAGTTCTCCATCTTAGAGATGAGGAAACCGAGCTTCAGAGAAGTCCAGCCTGGAGCTTGAGGCCACAGAGCTGAGTGGTGGCAGCAGGATGGCAGCTCTGGGCTGACTGATGGTCTTGCCCCACTGGGTGTCTGGTTCCTGGAAGAGGCAGGGGTGTTGCTCTGCTGCCCCTTGATAAGTGGGAGGTGTGTGGCCTCCGTCCTTTTGCCTTGGGGTCTGGAGGGTGAACCAGGCAGGGCTGTTTGGATGGGGGCGTCAGAAGAGGACACTGAGAATGAAGGGATAGAACAAGACAGAAGATCCAGGAGTTAGGGCAAAGGATGGGGTCCTGGGCTGCCCGAGAATCTTGGTGGAAGCCGGTAGAAGATCTGTCTCGGTGCTGCTTCTGTGCCAAGGGCACCGCTATGTCCCGCTTCGTGTCTCTTGGCCCGTGATTCTGGGTCTGGCAAACACTTGGGCGGTTGGCTCTGCTGGGTTCGGGTGCCCTTCTCTTGGCTTGGGTGGGGCAGGCCATCTTCACTGAGATCTCATCCAACTGCCTCCAAGTTTCCCAAAAGAAGTTAGGAGGACCCTGCCGCTGGAGGAAAGGGGAGGGAGTGGGTGTTGGGTTGGATGCCAGAAAGGCAGAAAAGCACATAGCCTTGGGTGTTGGGGAGCCCCGAAGGCCTCTGATCCCTTGGCTGTGGGGTGAATCCTTCTCTTCTTCCTCCAGGGGGTCTGCACGCAATTTTTTTTTTTTTAAGTAGGCAGACCTGAACACCTGGGTCTGTCAGAGATTATGTGGTCGCTCTGGAAGGTGGCACGGAGAGACAGGCCAGCGGTGGTGACAGCGCTGAGAGAGGAGAGCCTCACAGAGCTCAGGCCCCCTCCCTTCAGTGCAGAGCCCCCATCCTGCTGAGGCCCAGCCCATGGGGGCTCTGGGAGTGTCACTCATGCTGACTCCAAGGGCCCTGGTGCACCGTCCAAACTGCCAGAGCTCTGGGGCAGAAAAGGCCAAGAGGTGATGAGTAGGGGCCGAGCTCCGCTCCTTTCCCCGAGCCCACCAAGAAACATTCCTGCGATGAAGAAGGAAGAAGACACCTGACGGGTCTTGGGGGCCTGAGCTGATCTGGGTGTTAGAGGTGCCCCAAGCCATATTTTTACTTTAAGAGGGAAATTGAGGCCAGAGAGGGGAAGGCAGAGCCCAAGGCGGTCCTGTCAACTGACTCACGGGGTCCTCCCAGCCACTGCTCTGGCTGGCCACCCTTCCGCTCAGCGCCCCCAGCCTCCCTTTGTTAAGCCCTTACTATATGGCGGTGGGACACACCAGCCCTCATGAAGCTACTCCCTGTACTGGGGAGTTCACAGCAGATGGGAGGGAGACAAGAACCCAAACTAGCACAATAGAAGGCTGTAGGTGAAGGGACTCAGGTGGGCACCTCTCTGACCTCTGACAGACCCAAGGCCTTGCGTCTTTGAAAAAAAAAACAACAGTCAAGCTAGAATATTCGAAAGAGGCAGAAACTGCAGAAGAGGGCTGAGGGAAGTGGGTGTGTGTGCATGCGTGCGTGTGTGTGCAAGCATTGCTGAGGTCCCGAGTTCTTTCTCTTCCTCCCTGTCAGGTGTTGCTGGCAGCTGGGGTTATCAGCGGAGTGCCTGTTTCCAGGGTGGGTGGTAGATATTCGTGGAGCTTTCTGGGGTCATGTGTTCTCCTGTTCTTGGCGTGGCCAAAGTTTTGAAGAATGAAGAATTTTAATGTTCCCTGGCAATGCCATTCCCACCTGGGCCTTGGTGGATGTCTGCCCAGCAGCTCAGTTGCCTTCCTCTATGTCTGTTTGAACCTTCATCCTGCCCCTCCAAAGTCCCAGCTCAAAGGCCTGACCTGCTCCTTTCTTGCGTCCCTGTCCCAGGAGCCCTCTCTCTGCAGGTGCAGAGGGAAGTGCCCAGGGCCCACTTGGGGGCTTAGCTCTTCAGGAAGGCCACTGTGCATGCAGCAAGGATAACCAGTGGAGCCCCCTATGTGGCACATACCCACCTCTTAACCCTTCTAGGCTCACCCCCAAATAGCACTGGCCCAGAAATGCTTTGTATATCTGGTAAGAAAACACCTTGCTTCCGTCTAGGGCCACACAATCATTGAAAGTGGGAATAATGCTTCTTTGAAGTAGACTTTGGCAAGTACATAGTGACTGTGGCAACACGGTCGTTTGGAACTGGAGGTTCAAGCCCCAACTCTCCTGTGTAAAGGCTGTGTGACATTGGGCCAGCTACTGAACATCTCTGAGCCTTAGTTTACTGATCTGTGCAATGGATAGAATTCTGATGCCTATTCTCACCAAGAGGATGTGAGAATAAAATAAAAGAGTATAAATATGAAAGGGTGAGGAAACCTCAGAGCACTGAGCCATGGCCCAGCCACACAGTCCATTTGAGAAAAGATGCAATAATTCAAGTGTCAGTGCCTGGGCCCAATCTTTATGATAAAAAGGAAGAAAAAAAAAAAAAAGAAAGAAAGGAATCTAGTAACCTGTAGTCGGTGACTATTTTCTCTTAAAGTTACAATACCAGAAGAAAGATCTGGCAGATTTGAGCTGATTAGATAATTCTCTGTGTGGGTGTGTTGGTGGGGGGTCTGCAATCCTTTTCCAGGAAGGCAGGCACGTGTTATCACAGGGCTTCAACAGAGGTGTTGACCTTTTTAAGTGAGTGTTCCCACCACCACTCCCCCCCCACCAAAAAAAAACCCCGGCCTGGAGGGGTGGCTGGACTGATGTCATCTAGAGGTGGGGTGTGCCTGTTGCAAAGGACAGAAGCAGGGACCAGGCCAAGAGGCATCTGGGCAGTGGAGGCAACTGCAGGGAGGCCCTGCTGGGAAAATGCCAGAACTTTGTGTTCTTTACAGAAACTCATTCTTTCCAGGAGCCTCATGGGGCCTTCAAAACATTGTCCCCTGATCTGATTCTATCCAAAGAACATGGTAACGCTCTCCAGGACGGGGAGACCAAAGGCTCGATGCTGTGGACCCATGAGCTGTCCCCAGAGAGAAAAGTCTGGACGCAGAGACTGCAAGGCCCCGGGGGGAGGAGGAGGTGGGGCTGCTGCAGAGACTCCCCCCCATTAAATTGATTGAAGGTGATGGGGGACATTTAGGTTTGGGTTATTCATTTTTTTTCCAGCCTTGAGATTTGGGGTTCAAATCCTAATAGTGCCTTAAAGAGAGGAAGCTCATCGGAATCCATGAACCTCCACACTGTCTTTCTGCCTACATGGAGCCATTGGCTCTCTGGACCTCCACTGGGTCCTTGGTTCCTCCCCTGCAGGCCCCGCACAAATCCTTAGTAGTTGGGTGATCTATACGCCATCAGAGTCCAGTAGTGAAGTGTGTCGGACTGCTTGGATTCAAATTCATTCAAATTCAAATTCAGATTTCCTGCTCCCTGTGTGACCTTGGCAAATAACTCAACCTCTCTGTGCCTTGTGAAGTGGGGCTATAAATACACTACCTCATTGGTCATGGTGTTCAAATGCCATGATACATGGATCCTGCTTGACCCAATGCCAGCATGTGGTAAGACTCTACAGTGACCATGGAGGCCACCAGGACAGTGTAGCTAGGAGGAGGGACAACTATGACACCCAGTGGGGCCATGTGACTGGCCGATAAAATATGTGTAGAAGTGACGTGCAGAACTCTGCAGGTAAGAGGTCCCCTGCCCCTTTCTGTAGGAGCTGTGGAAGCATCCTGTTGGGATGGAGCCCTGGGCTCCCCTTGCCTCCCTGCACTAGACACCGGATGGGAGGGAGAATTCAAGTTTTGAGAGTGAAGCCTCTAGAACACTTGGTTTGTTTTTTTACCGCATCTTAGCCTTACTACCCCTGCTGACTACAGTCACTAACAATTGCACAGCAACTGATCCTTGCATGACATGGTTTGAACCATGCAGGTCCATCCACTTATGTGTGGACTTTTTACAGTACAAACACTCTAAGTGTATTTTCTCTTTCTTATGATTTTCTTTTTTCTTTCCTTTTTTTAAAAAAGATTTATTTATTTATTTTAGAGAGACTGAACTGAGGGGAGGGGCAGAAGGAGAGAGAAACCCAACCAAACTCTGTGCCGAGTGTGGAGCCCGATGTGGGTCAATCCCGCGACCCTGAGACCACGACCTGAGCTGAAACCAAGGGTTGGACACTTGACCGTCTGTGCCTCCCAGGTGCCTTTCTTCCTTATGGTTTTCTAATAACCGTGTCCTCTCTCCAGCTTACTTTATTGCAAGAGTACAGTTTACAACGCATAGAACATACAAAATATGTGTCAACAGTAAGCCAGTAGCGTTTACGTTTCGGGGGAGTCAACGGTTCTACGCATATCTTTAACTGCTCTGGGGTCACTGCACCTAATCCCTGCGTCACTCGTGAAGCAAATGTATTTCTGCTTTAGGTTGCGGTGCCTGGGGAACATTCTCCTTATTCACACGCACGCACCTTCCCTTCCAGGGGGAGACGGGTGACAGAACGGACAGAGCCCGAGCTCTGGTCGTGTAGACCTGGGTTTGAATCCTGCCTGGTGGCTGTCCGGCTCAGCGTTTTCAGGCAAACGGTTGAATTCCTCAGAGCCTCGGTGTCTGCACGGGACAATTTCTGCTTGGTTGGGGCTGGGGAGGGGTTCCAGGTGCCTGGCACGGTCTTGCATGTTCCGCACTCAGGGGCTGTGACCAGGTTGGCTAATAGCCCTTTACAGCCTCCTCCGGAGCCGGGCAAATGTGTCATAGTTGCTCAGAATCCTTCTCTGACCGTTGGAGAGGGGCTGACAGCTCCCATTTGCTCCCCAGGAGCTGCTCCCCACCCTGTCCGCCTGTTTCTGCCTCAGAGGCTGACATGCATGGGTACACAAGCAGGCCATTGGTTTCCACTGAGTTTGGGACCAGAGGAAGGGAAGAAAGAATTTGGGATCGTTAGTCCTTCTGCTTATATCCCTAGCTCCATCCTCGTGAGGTCACCTCAGGCTCGAATTGCCCCTTGATCCCAGGTTCCTGTTCCTCTCAAGGTGGCCTCAGCTGACCACATGAGGCTCCCCTGAGGTATGGTAACTGCACCCGGGGTGGTAAGGGGTGCTGTTGCCATGTTCCTGTGCCACCCCTGGGGTTCTCCTCATGCCGCCCACAGCCCTTCTGGAATGATCCTATTTTAAGAGTGCCATCTCGTTCCTGCTGAGATCCCTAAGATGCCTCAAAGCACAGCCCTCTCTTCTCTCACGCACGTCCTAGGATTTTCCTGGCCTGTCTTGCTCCCTGTGGCTGTAGCCGTCTTACGCAGAGCAGAGTGGTGTGGCCCCCTCTCTCAATGCTTCATCTTTCCAGGGATGTTACCGATTTGTTCCCGAAGCAGAAACTCTCAGGTCCTGACTGGGTGCCTGCCTGGGATGCGTGGAGGGCTCTCCTCCAGTCGCATACCTGGAGCATGTATAGAAATACAACAGAAGTCTGGATTCTTCCCCAGACCTGTTGTATCCAGGTCTCTGAGTGGGACCGGGCATTTGGATGAGCAGACGGGGGTGGAAAAGCCGTAGAGAGGAGGGTTAGCAGCCGTGCATTCATGAGGCTGTGTTGCACCTAGTTCTTGTTAATTACTTTATGATTGTGCGAGAGGCTTGGATTTGGATGTGATCATGTTCATGGCCATCACCTCGGTCAGTGCGAACCTGTGTGCAAGGACGTGCCTGGGTGTGTGCGTGAGCCGGCTGGCTAGTCTGCTCAATGCGTCCTGGAGTGGCTCTACTCACCCCTCCTTCAGAGCCTTTGTCAGACTATTTTCCCGGGGGAGGGGGTGGAAGAGGAAGACCCTTTCCTTTGGCTCTTTAAGGCCCCCTGTCCGTCAAGGCCCCCCCAGCTCAGCCTGCCCGTGCTTGTAGCACCCAGAGGGGGAGAGGCCCCCCCTTGGTTCCACCTGACGCACAGTGTGAGCGGCACATGAACAGCCCCACTGCGTGTGCATTCTGAGAAGGAGAACGAAATTTCAAACTTTCTTCCTTCTGCTTCTCTTACTGCCTATTGCCGGCCGCATCCGTGCCAGGGACCAGGCAGGGTGCCCCTTCGCGAGTCAGGCCATCCATCTTTGCAACCTCCCTGTGAAGTAGAACATTCCCATCACCATTTACAGAGAAAGCAGCCAAGGCTCTAGGTGGGGGTGGGGGGTTGGGGGGGGCTGAGGGATAAATAACTCGTCCAAATGGCAGAACTGGGTTTTCAGCCTGGGTCTGTCTGACTCCAAATCCTTTGCTGTAAATCAGTGATTCTCAAACTCTGATCTCGGGACTCCTCTCTCTCTTTTTTCCTTCCAAGTTTTTGTTTAAATTCAAGTTAGTTAACATACAGTGTAGTGGGCGTTTCAGAAGTAGAATTTAGGGATTCGTCACTGACCTCTAACACCCCGTGCGCATCACAACGGGCACCCTCCCCAACGCCCGGCACCCATCTCGCCCGTCGCCTCTCCCCCTCCCCTCCAGCAGCCCTCATTTGTTCTCTGTCATTACGAGTCTCTTATGGTTGCCTCCCTCTCAGTTTTTACCTCATTTTATTTTTCCTCCCCTTCCCATGGTCATCTGTTTTGTTGCTTCAGTCTCACATATGAGGGAAATCATATGGCATTTGTCTTTCTCTGACTGACTTACCTCACTTGGGATTCCTATCCTCTCTTAAAAATTATTGGGGATTCCCAAAAAAGTCTTGTTAGCGTGGGTTATACCTATCAATATCTATCACATTAGAAATTAAAACTGAGAAAGACACCAGGGTATTTATTTCACATAAAAGCAATCATGAATGTGTCACATAGAACACATGCAACTTTTAAAGTGAATCTGAACGATGTTTTCCAAAACAAAAAGAGAGTGAAAAGTGGCATTAGTGAGCATCGTACGGACTTTATCACAGCTGGGTTCTTGGACCTGCTTATGCCTTCAATCTGTCCCACCACCACAACTCACAGAGCCTCTGGAAAACACTGCACACTTCTGAGACAATGAGAGTGAAGAAGGCAAATAACTCTGAGTGTTGTTAGGGGATCATTTTGAAGCCACGAACCCCGGGAAAGGTCTCTGGGACCCCCAGGGGTGCCTGGGCAGTATTTTGAGAACCACTGCTCTCAGCTGGGAAGCTCTGTCTTGCTGGCATGCTCACTTGTCTGGGTACTACTTGTCTTCAACACAGTCGGATCCTGTCTGGTGTTGGGTAATGTGAGGGGTAGCGCATGGGCAGTCACTGAGCTGGGCTCTGCCCCTGAGCTCCTGGAGAGAGGCAGTGCTGGTCCGGCGAGCAGCCTACATTGTCCACACTGTAGAGGGGACCCGGGAGGCCCTGGGCATCCTTGACTTGTATCACGAGAATTTGCTTGCTGGGCTTTATGACAGTCCTATGACCTGAATCACCAACATTTATTTTCAAGGAAAAAGAAAGAAAATGATACACATTTCTCTAGTACATGTGGGATCCAGAAATATCCTTGTTGGCTGCGGGGGAGGAGGGATGGATAGGTGGAACACGGGATTTTTAGGGCACTAAAAGTATTCCGCATGATTCTCTTATGGCGGACCTAGGTCATGACACATTTGCCATTTCCAACACCAAGAGGGAGCCCTAAAGGAATGAACTATGACTTAGTTAATCATGTTTCCATATCAGTGCATTCAGTTATAACAAATGAACCACATTAATGCAAGATATTGATAATAGGGGGAAATAAAGAGGGAGGGTCAGTGGGCATGTGGAGCTCTGGACTTTGTGATCATTTTTCCGTCAAGTTAAAACTTCTCTTAAAAAACAGAACAGAAAACAGAACATCGCTGCTGCTCTGGATTGCCGCCAGAGGCTCTGTGGTTTGGGGGCTGGGGTGGGGTCCCCCAGACGCCCCCGGGCTGCCAGCCTGACTGTGGCTCCGTGCTGGGAAGCCGCACCCGCTCGTGCATCATGACCCCAGACGAGCTGTTCTCTTGGGATCCTTCTCCCATCGTCTGCAGCTCCCACAAGTCTGCGGTGGCGTCATCAGCTTGGCTTTGGAGGGTGTAATTCTGGTGGCAAGACTGGTAATTAGAGGATTGTGAAAAAGACTCCTGGCATTGTTTAATTACTTGAGAACATCAGCTCATCATCACGGGGCATAATGGGCCCTCTGAAGCACACCGAAGCGGGCACCCTGTGTCTGGGGCTGGAGGGCCTCCTGGAGGCGGGTCTGGACGGGGAGCCCCAGCTCTTCTCTCCAGGCCACTTGGGGCGGGAATCAGCAGGAAGGTGCTGGGTGATGGCGGGCTGGGTTGGAGGATGTGGCTGGTGCAAGTGTGAGAACTGCTAGTTTATCACCAACTCAGGCAGGCAGGCCTGGGCTTGCTGTGCCCCCCTGCCCCCTCCCCCCATCTCCCCCTCCCCCGCACCTCCACAGTCTTCTCTAAGACAAGCCGTGTTCGGGAGATTGGCATCTTGCTGTCCTCGGTCCCTGGACATCTGAGGATCCAGGACAGGGACTAAGGGGAGGCCAGAGAGGCTCCCAGGCCCGGGTTTTGAGGAAGTGTGGTGAGGGCAGGCTTGCCATCTGCAGTGAAGGGCTTTTGGAGCCCAGACCAGGCCCAGCCCCCACACCACGCCTTACCTTCACTGCTGTTTCACCCCACGCCTTACCTTCACTGCTGTTTTCTTCTCCAGACGCCGCACCTGACTTCCCCACACCTGAGTTTCCCGAGTGCTGAACCCTTCTGAGTGTGATCTCAGTTTCTTCCCCCGGCACCCAGCTCCTTCCCCAGCTCCTTCCAGGCTGGCAGTCTCAGGAAATGCGCTGGGCTCTGGAAGGTTCTTTCCGCGGTCCAATGAGCACATAGGCTCTGAGGGGGGGGGAAATGTGCTTAGGAGACAATAAGAGGTTGTTCTAAGTTTGAAAGCGGAGACCCTAGTGACAAGGCATGGGGGAGGCTTTCTCAAAGGCTTTCAGGAAATTTTCTGCTTTCCCTGGCGGGGTGGGGGGCTGAGAGGGTAGGGGTGGGGGGGTTGCTCTTTGTGAGGACAGGTATTGCGGTGACCCTCTCAAAGAATTTGCTTGTTTGTTTTGGGGTTTGTTTTTTTTTTTTTTGTTCTCTCTTTGCTCCAACTTAATTAGTAATATTATAACTTTCAATTTAATCATTGACCTAAACGAGTTGCATTTTTATCTCAGCAGGAGTCTGGCTGGGCTGAAAGAAGTAGTCAGGGGAGCTGAGTGAGAGGGGAAAATCTTACTCGGAATATTTGGGCCGGCAAGTGACACCACTTCTGCTCTGAGATAAGATGGAGACATTTTCAAGCTATGTTTTAAAATCATAAAAACCAGAGTCTCCTGCTGGAGATAAGCTATGTATGTCAGGGCAGAGCATCTGGGGGCAGTAAAAGAGGAAGGTTACACCAGCATTGCTGAGGTTATTGCTGAAACCAAGATTATAAGTAATTAAGGTTTTGAAAGTTTTGTCCAGGTGCACAATAGACGACTCAGTATCTTGGATGCCTGAGCTGGGGTCAGGTTAACTATTAAAAGAGGATGAAAGTATTTCTAACAAAACCTGCAGTTTACTAAAGCCTACCGTACCTGCTGCTTTAGCGTGTCCTGCTTTGAGCCTCCCCCACCTTTCCCCAGCTCTTGGGAGATCCAATATTGATTCATTCCATGCATAGATTAATGGTGTTTTGCTTCGGTGTGATGTTAAATTGGCTGCTCATTCTTCCCACCAGCCGGGATGGATGTCCCTCACTGCAGCGTTTGCGCTATGGCCAACGGACTCCCAGCCATAGGATAAATGGGGACCAATAACCATTGCATTTCTTCTCCACCTTCAACTGCCTCTGCTAGAACTAAGTGCTGGGTCGGCACAGGAGATTCTCGTTTGCTTTCTCAGAAAGAACGGATTGTGGCAGCATGCAAACCGTAACTGTCATGTGCCTAAAATCTTCTTTATAGACATTCTTTTTCAGTAGCTTTGATCTGGAGGATGCAATCACATTTTCCCTGAAAGTAGACATCATCAAGAAAAACACAGAAGAGAAGAGAGTGCCCTTAAATAACTCCTCAAACTGAATTTAAAATGTCATTTAATTATTTTGAATTATCCCCTAATTGCCCCTTCTCTATCTCCTGTTCTCATCTGGAGCTGTAAAGGGTCTTAGCATCCTCTGTGCTGTGGCCCTTCTGTATCTCAGAGGAGACATTTCTTTTTTTTTTTTTTTTAAGATTTTATTTATTTATTTGACAGAGATCACAAGTAGGCAGAGAGGCAGGCAGAGAGAGAGGAAGGGAAGCAGGCTCCCTGCTGAGCAGCGAGCCCAATGTGGGGCTCGATCCCAGGACCCTGGGATCATGACCTGAGCTGAAGGCAGAGGCTTAACCCACTGAGCCACCCAGGCGCCCTGTCTCAGAGGAGACATTTCATTCACAAAGCAAAACTTTTCACTTGGTTTAAATTGGTGTGGAATGACTTTTCTCAGGATCAGAGGGTTTAAATATATATATTTTTTATTTTCCAAATGTCTGTTGACAAGAGGATGAAAAAAATGTGATACACAGTAAAATATTATCTAGCCTTATAAAAGAAGGAAATCTTGCCATTTGTGACAACATGGATGAATCTAGAAGACGTTATGCTAAGTGACATCAACTAGACACAGAACAATGAGTGTTTCATGACTTCACTCGAATGTAGAATCTAAAGTAACCAAACTTATAGAAGCCCAGAGGAGAAAGATGATTGCCCAGGGTTGTGTAATGGGGAAAATCGGGAGATGTTGATCAAAGGGTATAAACTTTTTGTTATGTGAGATGAGGAAGTCCCAGGGATAGACTGGAGGACATGATGACTATAGCTAATCCTTTTTTTGTATATTTGTATTTGCTGAGAGGGTGGGTGCTACGTATTCTCACCACACACACACACACACACACACACACACAACTACATGCAGTGATGAATATTTTCATTAGCTTGATTGCGGTGATCATTTCACAATGTATATGTCTATCAAGCATCAAGTTGTACATCTTAAATCTATATAATTTTCATTTGTCAATTATATCTCAATAAAGCTAACAGTTGTTTTACAAAAAGATGTTTTAACACTCATTTGAGCAAATGGGTACCACGATGGTCAGGATTCCTTGTGTTGCAGGTGCCATACACCTGCTCCAAAAGGAGACACTGTTGAAGGAGTAAGGGGTAACCCCCAGAACTGAGGGGCTGCGCAGCTGCAGGGGCTCAAGAACAGGCTCACTCCATCCCTTATGGGCCAAAATGCTCCCTGCCTTTCTCTGTCTTAGGCAAAATGAGCTAAGAGTAACATACAGGGAGGCCATGACCAACTGGAACTCTCAATCAGCCAGAAATATATTTTTCCTCTAACTTTAGGGGCAAGTGGAAGACAGTCTAGAGGCTTACTTCAGAGTCCTGCTCTTCGTCTAAGTTCCCAGGGGGCATAAATACATGGTTTCACCTCCCATTGCTCCTGAATATCTTCTACATGCTTTTTTATTGTGAGAAGATACACATCACATCAAATTTACCACTTTTAAGTGTAAAATTCAGTGGCACTAAGTACATTCACAGTGTTGTGTAACCGTCACCACCACTCATGATCCTAAACAGAAACTTTGTGCCCATTAAGTAGTAACTCTCCATCCCCCTGTCCCTTGCCCCCCCCCACCCCCAGTAACCTCTCTGTCTATGCAGTTGCCCATTCTAGATGCCTCTTAGGAGTGGAATCATATGATAGTTGAACTTTTGTGTCTGACTTACTTCCCTTAGCATAAATTCTTCAAGGTTCATCCATGTTCTAGCATGTCTGAGAGTTTCA
Organism: Mellivora capensis; assembly: GCA_004024625.1. Classification (NCBI taxonomy): domain Eukaryota; kingdom Metazoa; phylum Chordata; class Mammalia; order Carnivora; family Mustelidae; genus Mellivora; species Mellivora capensis. The sequence continues at coordinate 22,411 of PISX010000686.1, forward strand.
TTCCTTTGTATGGAGGAATTATATATAATATATAATATATACATAATATATACAATATGTATATATGGAGGAATTACACATATATAATATGCATAATATATACAATATGTATATATAATATATGCATAATGTATATGTATATATACAATCTGTATATATATGTATAAGATAAATAATACATATTTATATGAAGGAATTATGTATAATATTTACTATATAGGTGTATATATAATATGATATAATTATTATATTATATATAATATATATTACATATATACGTAGACATACGCATTATATATATTACATACATATGTATTCCATTCATCTTGGGGCACTTGGTTTGTTTTGGGTTTGGGCTGTCATGAATATTATGAACATTATGAACATTATGATATGAACATTAGCGAACATCAGATATCTTTGGGCAGTGCTGAATAAACATTCACTTTCATAAAAATGAGACCGTTTTATCTCTAATTACAACCACCCAAAATTAAGTTTCCCATCTGAATGGAGGCTCTGTGGAATCATGGAGAGAGGATGGGCTCCAGAATCCTACAAACTCATCTTTAATGTTGGGCTTTAATGTTCCTCATCTCTGACGTTGAGCAAATTATTTAAACTCTCTGGGTTTTAGTTTCCTCATCCAACAAATGACTGATGATAAAGGCTCAAATGGACACTTCTGGGGTGCTCTGAGAATTTGGTGCTTCCCAAATTCACTTCATAATCAAGAAAGCACCTATAACACTTTTGAAAAGCAGATTTCTGAGCCTCGCCCTGGAGCCACTGACTTGGGAAATCTGGGAGTGAGGTCTGGAGGGCCGCAGCTTTACCAAAGTCTTCAGCCAATGCTTATGAAGCCACATTTCAAACATCCCCGAAGTCAAGTGTATGAAGCCAACCCTTCACTCAGGACTTGATACAGAGGAGGGGGCTGAGGAAATGCTCATCTCCCTTCTACCTCTTCACACCGGACTGATGAAGAAAGGACAGAGGATGACTGCATATTATGCAACAGCAACCATTTCATGTGACAACAGCAAAATTCAAATGGTAAGTTGTTTCTAAAGAACTCATCCGTGACCTCTGGCTGTAAGTGCTGCCGGCAGCTCAGGTTATAAAATCGTCCCCTTGATCCACGTGTCTCTTTGGTTACACATTTGGGTACAATTGCATTGTGTGCAATTCAGATCCTCCGACGAGGGTGCTGGGGTGACGAGGGGCTGAAGGAAGATGCCACACCATGCTCTGCGGCGGAGGGAACTCCTTAGAGACGGTCATGCAAACCTGAGACTTCAATGAAGAGAAACAACAAGTGAATTCGTATCAAACAAACCAGATGGATGTTTTTTTGTTTTGTTTTATTTTTGTATTCTTCAAATTATAAAAGGAGTGGACAGAGGGAATGTAGTAGATGTAAATTTGTTCCAGGTTCGAAAAAGCATATTTGTGTCTTGTGAAATCTTATGAGAAAAATGTAATTCAAATTGGCTTGGAGACGAGGGCTGTCAAATAGATTGAAAGCTGGATTATAAACCAAGACTAATGAGAGCTTGCAGTGTGCACAAAGTTAGGGATGGAGTCCAAGAGAATCGCTACAAGTTCTTACAGGGGAGGTAAACAGCCTATTAATTAAGGTAGCAGATGGTAGTAAATTGGGAGATGTTTCAGATTCCAAGGACAGAGAAAGAAATGAAAGCATGGGATCTGTATTGGGTAGTTAGAAACTCCGGCACGAAATCAATGACAGGAAAATAATAAGAGCCACAGGTAGTCTTGGGAGTGAACAGTATTTGGAATACCATGGGAGTTAGAAAGAGACTACACATGTTAGTGGGATGGCTTATAAGCTTCTGGAGAAAGGGATCCATGCCACAGTAGCATCGTTTCAGAGACCCAGCGGGTGGGCTTGGGTACGTGTGGTAACGAGCTTCTGGGTAAGTGGGGTCTTAAGATCTCCCCAGTGAGCATTTGCAAACAGGGAAGTTGTTGAATAGAAAGAGCTAAATTGCATGTAAATTGAAGAAGTAAATTAGCACTGGGGGAAAAAGCAGACAAGTGAAATAATCAGTGTGATCTGACCAGCATAGGAAGGCAAAGTGGTGAAGTAGCTAGAAGGAGGGTTTTCGAACTCTCAGAGTAGGGACCATCATTGACTCCTCCATTTATTTTCAGTTAATGGCTTAGCCTCTTTGAGACTCTTTCCCCATTAATAAAACGAGGATGATATTTCTTTCCTCCAATAGGTATTGTCATCTGGATGAGATTTGTCTATAGATCAGCAGGAACATCGTAAGTTTTGAACACACGCAAGTTACCTGCATGACAAATGTGACCAGTATGTACTTGTAGGAGGGGGTGGTGACAGGTGTTTGGGGAAACTTTGGGAAGCAAATGTCCCCATTTCTCATCTTCCATATGCAGAGAAGTTGGTTGTACTTTGTTCTTATGACAGGGGAGTCACATCTAACTCAGGGGTCAGATTTGAAAGCCATTGCATGAAGCTAGGATCACATAGCATCAAAATTATCCTTGAAAATACCCCCAAAGTACCCGTAAGGTATAATACTATGCTGTCTGTCTCTCAAAAATTCCCTTCGGCCAGTTTTCCCCCAGTGTTGGAACTGATTGAATTTTTTATCTTGCAGTTGAGCCCCAGGTGAAGTTGTTGTCTTGCACTTTGGGCCATGCTATATGAAAGATGCTTCTCTCTTGACACGAAAATGGCACTTGGCATGGTAGGACACTCACACCAGAGGGACGCACAGGAACGAAGGGTAGAGCTGGGGCTCCCAGTTCATGCTGACTCCACACCTGTGATGGGCAGGTATAACTTTGCACCTGGGCCACTCTTAGAGATTGTGTTGGTCCATGCAGGCTGATAGGCAATAGACCATAGACTAGGTGGCTTAAAAAACAGACATTTATTTCTCACTGATCTGGAACCTAGACATCCAAGAATGGGGTGATGGAAGGTTCTGTATTTACTGTGGGCCTCTTTCCTGCAGCGTCTTCTGGCCGTGTCCTCATGGTGCAGAGAGAGTAACTCTAGCTCCTTTCTCTTTATAAGGCCAGTAATCTTGTCATGAGGACCCATCCTTGTGACCACATCTAAACCCAATCACCTCCCAAAGGCCCCACATTCTAAAGCCAGCCCCTTGTAGGTAAGGGTTTCCACATAGGAGTTTGGGGGGGGGGTGCGTGTACAGACATGCCGTCTATTAACAGAGCCGTATGCATACCTTTCTTGAGCTGATGCGACTGTCCTCACTCAGACTGCCCATCTGGCCATCAGTTTTGCTTGTGGAGGAAGAAAATGCACACAGCAAAGCTCCACGTTGGTCAGCTTGCTAGGTCTCTTTGCTCAGCTGGTTATGCTGGATTCTCTGGGGCAGTATCAGAGGGCGGGAGCCCCAGCCAGCGCTGCCTGCTTCGACCCAGCGTGAGTGTGGGTGACCAGCGGCAGCCTGACTATGCACCCGGGGAAACGAGGTCGACCAGCCTTGGCGAGGCCTATGCCTGCAGCTACATGGCCCTTGGAGGGGAGTGTGTTTCTCTCTGAAGCCTGGAGATGGCCCACGTGTGGGTCTGTTTCTCTGCTGCTACTGCCAGGACCGTCCGTTAAAAGCTAAGCTTGTTCACTGGGGGCACTTGGCTGGCTCAGCCAGTAGAGTATGTGACTCCCGATCTAGGGGTTGTGAGTTTAAGCCCCACACTGGGTGTACAGCCTACTTAAAACAAACAAACAGACAAATATAACCTGGTCAATTAATGCATTTATTTATTTGGCTCTGCACTCAGCAGAGAGCCCAGTGCAGGGCTCAAACCCACAATGCTGAGGTCAAGACCTGGGCTGAGATCAAGAGTTGGACACTTAACCGACTGAGCCACCCAGGCGCTCCTCAACTAATGTATTTAAAAGAAAGCAAATGACACCATGTATACCCACTGTTCTGCAGTGGTGTATTTGTCTTTTTTTTTTTTTTTTCCTTAAAAGTACATCTTGGGGATTATTTCCATTGGTACATAACAGACTTCCTCATCCTTTTTTCAGTTGAGGTGAAATATACATAACCTAAAATGCCCCACTTTAACCATTTAACAACGCACAATTCAGTGGCTTCTAGTACATTCACAGAGCTCTGCAACCAACACCACCATCTAATGCTAGAACATTTTTATCACCTCTGAATGAAACTCTATAACCATTAAGCAGTCACTAGCCAGCTCCGCTCTGCCCAGCCCCCAACAACCCTTGATTTTCCTTCCTTTTCCACGAATTTACCTCTTCTGGAAATTTCACATATGTGAAAGCATACACTATGTGGCCCTTTGTGTCTGGCTTCTTCACTTGTGTCATGTTTTCAAGCTTCACCCATGTTGTAGCAGGTATCTAAACTTCATTCCTTTTTAATGCTGAATTACATGCCATTGTACAGATAGACCACATTTCGTTTCCCCATTCGTTCATCGATTGACATTTGGATTGTTGTCACTTTTTTGGCTATTATGAATAATGCTGCTATGAGCATGCATGCACAAAAGTTTATTTGAACTCCTGTTTCTAACTCTCTTGGGTATGCACCTAGGAGCGAAGTTGCTGGATAGTAAGGTGATTCTTTTTTACTTTTTGAGGAACCATCAAACTGTTTTCCAAAGCAATTATATCAATTTTTAAAAGGTTTTATTTATTTATTTCAGAGAGAAACAGTGGGGCGGGAGGAGGGGCAGAGGGGGAAGCAGACTCCCTGCTGAGCAGGGAGCCCGATGCAGGGTTCCATCCCAGGACCCTGAGATCATGACCCTAGTTGAAAGCGGACACTTTGCTGCCTGAGCCACCCAGGTGCCCCCCCGGCAGTCGTATCGTTTCACTAGCTATGTAGGAGGGCTCCAAATTTTCCACATCCTTGCTCAACAGTTATTTTCTATTTTTATTATAGCCATCCTGGTGGGGTGTGAAGTAGATTCTTGCGGCTTTTATTTGCATGTCCCTAAAGACTAATGATGCTGAATATCTTTCTGTGTGCTTATTGGCCATCTCTGTTTCTTTTCGGAGAAATGGCTACTCAGATTCTTGTGCAAGTTTTTAATTGGGTTGTGGTTTTTGCTGTTGTTGAGTTGTAAGAGTTTTTTATATATATTCTGCCTATGGGACCCTTATCAGATAGACGATTTGCAAATTTTTTTTTTTCCCATTCTGTGGGTTGTCTTTTTGCTTTCTGAATACTATACTTTGATGTACAAACATTATTAATTTTGGTAAAGTCCAATTTATCTAGTTTTCTTGTTGTTGGTTGGGTTTTAGTGTTACATCTGAGAATTCATTGCCAAATCCAAGACTATGAAAATTTACTCCTGTGTTGTCTTTTAAGGGATTGTTTTAGCGCTTACATTTAGGCTTTTGATCCATTTTGAGATAACTTTTACATATAGTGTGAGGTAAGGATCCAACTTCATTCTTTTGCACCCTTTAAAATATCTGCAGAGCAATCTCTTCCATAGTTTTTTGACCAAGTTTCTACTCAGATGTTTGGGTTACTTCCAATCTTTTACCACTAAAAACAATAATACGATAAGCATTCTTGTATTTAATCACTTCCTATATATCTGGGCATATTTGTAGGCTAAATTCCTAAAAGTGGATTTGTAGGATCAAAGGTTGATTGCCTTATTGCTCTCCCTAGAGGCTGAGTGGATGCCTTCTAGCACTGGGTGAGGATATGTTTCCCCACATCCTTGCTAATCTTTGTAGATCATTGCCAACCAGACAGGTAGTTTTAATTTGGAAAGTTCTTATTATGAACAATGTCGTACACCTTTTAATATATCTTAAAAGCCTCTTGTAATTTCCTTGTTATGAATTTTTCATGCCCTTTGCCTTTTTTTTTTCCCTGTCGGATGATTGTTCTTTGTTTTGTAGGAGATATTTATAAAGCAAAGGAGACCTGTGCCTGTAATATGCTTGTCATTTACCTTTTAGCTTTAGTAATGATGTTGTTTTTCTTCTCTTCACTCCTTTTAAGATTTTTGAGCTAAGTGACTACTTAAAACAGCTTTACCTATTCCAATATTGTAATATTATTTTGTGGGTTTTTCTCTGGTATTTTTTTTAAGATTTATTTATTTATTTATTTGACAGACAGAGATCACAAGTAGGCAGAGAGAGAGGGGAAAGCAGGCTCCCTGCCGAGCAGAGAGCCGGATGCAGGGCTCGATCCCAGAACCCCGGGATCACAATCTGAGCTGAAGGCAGAGGCTTTAACCCACTGAGCCACCCAGGCACCCCTTTCTCTGGTATTTTTATGATTTCAATATATTGTTTACTCACTCTTTGGTATGGAATTTATTTAGTTATATGGTATGAGGTAGGGATTCCCTTTCCCCTCTAGATGAGTGAGGTAGTTGCTTTTGAGGTCAGAAGTCCTCAGTTTCCCACAATAAACAAAGCAATAAAAGTTAAGTTGTGGCCTAAGGAAGGCCCAAATCCAGCTCATTGTTTGGTCTAGGCTGGAAGGAGCATCTCTGTGCCCTGGAACCAGAGGGTGGCTCATTCTTGGCTTTACCTGCTTGAGGGAGCAAGACTCTAGAGGCAGGCAGGCAGTGTAAAAATGCTGTTCTCTCAATACCTAGCTAGTGGTAGGACTCTGCTCAATACCTCGTTGTGTGGCTCTGCTCAAACTTTTAACCTCTCTATTGTGTTTTTTCCTTATCTGCAAAACAAGTAGAGAAACAGTACCACCCCTGCAGTAGGGTGCTGAGAAGGAAACAAAGCCCTACATGGAAACCGCTCAGCACAGTGTGGGGCAGGAAGCAAACACAGCAGAGCGCCTCTTATCATCATCACCACTGTGGACATCATCCCCTTGTCTGAACACCTTCTGGTGACTCCCACCACAGGGCTGCCCTTTCTGACATAAAGGGGCTGGCTGTGGGCTCCTCCACCAGGAGTGGCGCCATCATTTCTCCAGTCTCCTCCCAGGGGAGCAGATGGTAGGTAACCTAGGCCACCCTGGGCAGGGGGGTGGTTCTGGGCTCTTTTATACCTTAACAATTTCTCAGTCTTTAAAACTGGACAAAATCAAATGAAAAACAGAAATCAAGGGTAGCCCTGAACTGAGATGAGATTTCAAAAAGGGTTAGCACCAAGCTTGATGATTTGTAGGTAGTAAACTGAGGTTGGGAGTGAGAAAGTGAATACCTAACCCCAAATGGATGATTTTCTGCTGGGCCAGGACCCGGGGTCCTGATTGGCTTGAACCCCACAAACATGGCCCCTGGCCCCACTGTCATCAGATTATGGTGGCAGGGAGACAGGGCCGCAGGGCTTCAATCACTGCCCCCACCCCATTTTTTTTAAATTTTAATTTTTAATTTTTTTTTAAAGATTTTATTTATTTACTTGACAGAGACAGAGAGATGACAAGTAGGCAGAGAGGCAGGCAGAGAGAAGAGGAAGCAGGCTCCCTGCTGAGCAGAGAGCCCCATGCGGGGCTCGATCCCAGGACCCTGAGATCATGACCTGAGCCCAAGGTAGAGGCTTAGCCCACTGAGCCACCCAGGCACCACCCCCCTCACAATTTTAAAGATAGAGAATAAAGCCACCTCCTTGTTTGGGAGAGATGGCATCACTCTCAAGGAACGTCCCTTGGCATCACCGGCTGCTGGGTCCCTTGGCGTCCGCCTCGGCACTCCCGTGTCTGAGCAGTGAGTAAGGTCTAAACTCTGTTGTTTCCGACCAGGCCAGTAGTCGGATGAATGAACCCTGGCGGGTTTTGGTAACCCTCACTGTCTGTTATTTCGTGACTTTTGGTGAGGCAGGTACTGCTTTCTCTTCCCAGCCTCAGGGAAGGGAGATACAATTCAGAGAACAAAAGAAGCAAATTCTTGCCTTTTGAGTTTAAAAGGAGAAATAGATGAACAGATAGGGCCCTGTGGTTCTCAGGCCGGGGAAGAGCCCGCAGGGAAGAAAAAGGAGTTGAGGTTCAGGTGGGTCCTTCAGAAGAGACTGCAGCCTCCCAGTACCCTCTGGGAAAGGGGGGGCCAACCTGAAAACCCCAGAGCAGGGGTGGTAGGGGGCTGGGGTGGTATCTGAGTTCCAGGGGATCTCTGCCCCTCCTCACCCAGTGGATCTGGTTTTGGAGTAGAGATTGTGAATTTGCTTTGCAGGAGGCCTCTGATCTTGGGGTGGTTTAATTTTTATGAGGCCTGAGGCTTAAGCAATGTGGGACCCTCTTTAGAACACAGAATTCAGAGGGATGAGTTCACAAGTAGGTATAGGCGAAATTTCTTTGGGGGGTGATGGAATGTTCTGGAATTCGATAGCAGGGATGGTTGCACAACTTTGCAAATACAACCAAAACCCACCAAATCATATCCTTTTAAAGGGCGGATTTTATGGTATGCGAATTAGATCTCAATTAAAAAAACATGCTAAAAAATATTAGTCACAGGCTTCTAGAAGAAGCCAAACAAGAGAGGGCCCCAGGCCAAGCTGCGTTTGCCCTACGCTCTCTCTGCATCCCAGTATGGCCAAGAGTGGTGTGGACGGAGGGCTAGCTGGAGGGCCAGCCGAAGGCTGTCCGGCTAGAAGCCGTGGTCTGGAGACATGGCCCTCTTGCCAACCAGATCCTCCCTCCTCCCTGGCCTGCCTCCCATATCCAGGCTCCAGTGAGCTTCCAGGAACTTTGATGCAATCCTGGAGGAAGACTAGGAATTCATGGTGACAAGGGTTCACCTTTGTGGGGTGGCACCAGGAAAATAAAGCAGCCATATTTCTTCTGCTCCTGAGACTTGAAAAGCTGAGGTTAGGACTCACCTTTATGTATGAACTTTGGTTTGGAGGAACTCAAGGGGGAGGCTCCCCTCAGACACCGCCGGCGATGGTGGAGCTGGGAGGACTTAACGGCCATGTCTGGGGGCTGCTATGTGGTGGGTAGGGCCTAGCCAGAGAGGACCCCACTTCTACCCGCTGTAGTTTTGGGCAAAAAAGCAACTGCAGTCTGGGCAAGCAGACGAGGCCTTTTGGGAGCCAGAGATATGCCACTGTCATATTTATAATCGGATCCTTGTTTATCTTGAATCAGACCCGGCTCTCTGCATAACTTCTGTTCCTCACATTCTGAAGGTTTGGGCCCAAGACACATTTCAGGGAATAAGGAGAAAGCTCATGTTTGAAAATGAACCAGCAAAATAAATCATTGTGTTTCTGACATGATGCCCATTGAATATTTTTCAATTCTTAGCTTTGGCAGCAGCATTTGAAAAAAGCGCGCACGCGCACGCACACACACACACACACACACCCCCGAAAGCTATCACATAATTCTTTCTGAAAGGCTCATTCAGCAGGCCGGCCCCTCTCAGTTCCCAGCCCTCCTCTTCCCTTTCCTTCTCTCTCCCTCTTTTTTTTTTTTCTTTTTTCTTTTAAATCAGCCTTTCTGGTGAGAGGGCAAGTGTACATACAGTCTTCCTTTGTGTTTGTAAAACAGAGCCGTATCAGTTGAGCAGTAACGATAACATTTGTAGTTATGCAAGCAGAGATAATAGTCATCATATCTCCTGCTCTTGGCAAAAACCAATGGCCACAACCTCACCGTGGGGTGGGGTGCTATGCTGAAAGGGGAGGGGAGTGTGTCTGCCTGTTTCTGTTTTTGCAAAGCCCCCTGCACACCTTTTCCTGCCAGAGGCTCTCGAGTTAAAGCCTTCCTGATGGTGTCCAGTTAAGGAGTCCCTACCCTAAATGGAGATCTGAAGTTGCCCTCCTTTGCTCAGTCTCCTGAATATTTTTTCCTGCATCAAATGATTTAGGGCTTCCTTTGCTTTCCAGCAGGTAATTTGACCTCTCTATATTGGAAGGAGTACAGGCTAATGCATTCACTCAAGCAGAGGACGGCAGAATGATAGCATCAGTTTGCAATGCCATTTAGATTTTTTAAAAAGAAAGGTGTTGTTCTGGAGTTGCCCTTCTTCCTTCCCAATCGGATTTCCCTGAGGGGGTTTCTATGGCATTGTTACCCAAACAACATGCAAATATCTTGATTTCTGGGAATTTAAACAGTGGTAAGGACTAGACGTTGCAATTGCCAAGGTAGGGCAGGCCAAAATCAGAACCCAGGCGCGTGTGGGTTTGATGTCGTGGAGACCAAGAGCCTCCAAATGTGAGCTATGCTGGGGATCCTGAAGTGAACTCCTTATTAGGTGTGGAGTGGCTGAGTTTCTCTGCTCGTTGGTTTCTCTGATTTTATTTTGGGGTTGTCATCCAGTTATTCTGGGGAGAAGAGAATAAGTGTGGGGTTCTCCATGGGCAGTAACTAATGTCTTGGTGTAGCCCACACACCCCATCAAGCGCAGTCGTGGAGAGACCTATCCTAACTCTTAACTGACTTGGGCGGAAACGTGGATCCACAACCGTAATTTTCAACACAATGGAGACCGAACTATTTTTCTCTTCTTCTCCGAGGCGTTCCTAATTACGTTTAAAATGAAATGAATGTTTCCCCTCTTTTCTCCTGGATACCTGAAGAACGGCCCCACTTTCTTCCCCCTTTCTACTCATCCCTACCCCCGCAACCAAGAAACCCCAACTAGGAATGTAGACAGGGAACTGGGAAAAGCCGCAACATAAACCATGAGTTGCTTAGGAGGGGGGGGGGGGGAGAATCGTATAAGGAAATAAATTTTGTTTTACTTCTTAAAGTTACAGCTTCTTCCCTGTCTCCAGACATTAAGTGTTTGAATTAAAAATTATACTCGGAATGCTGGGCAGATGTTGGCATTTGAGAACCAAATGCGATTGGCCTGCGGGTTGCTAGGCAACCCGTGCGACCCAATCAGCGTGCGCTGTAAAATGAAATCTGTTCCAAGAGACAAAACCAGGGACCGGTCCCCACTGCCCGGTGCAGTGGGCTGGGGCCGGAGACTCCGCTTGTGCTGCGTTAGTTGGGAGTTCGGCGCTCTTGGCTTTCTTTGCCTGAACACGCATTGTAATTTCACTGTGTCATTTCTCATTATCTGTCTACATAGAATCCCCTTTTTGGTTTTCAGAAATAATTAAGTAAAGAGCCCTTTCACCCACTGCATTTTTTGGCATCGATAAAGACATCTGAGGCATTTCAGACCAGGCGGGGGCCAGGGTCAGAGCGGTCTTTGAAGATGTTCGTTAAAGGCCGTTCTGACAAACAGAGGCAAGCAAGACCCAATTAACCCTAGAATCGAAGTCCTGGCGGCTTTAAACTCCCTTCAAAAGAAATTAGCCCTAATGTTAATAAAGTGGGTGTTAGACCATTTCAAAATATGAACGTTGGCAGACTGAGTCAATTGGAATGGAATTATTGCATTGTCTTGCCAAAAGAGGAGTCTTGCTCTGGTGTGAATTTTCGTTACAGTTGCTGTCTGAAAGTTGGGGGAAAAAATGTCCAAACCACAGTCAGAGCAGAAATTCTGAGCGGAGTAGTAGAGAGTTGTTACAGAAAGAGAGAAATACATTGCTAGCTTTGAGAAAGAAAAAGATTCCGAAAAGGAAGTGCCCAGAAGTGTGTCCTCTACACTGAGATTTGTGGTTAGAACCAGGATTACCATCAGGGTTCCAGCTCCCCAGTGATAAGCCTCACTAATACTTCTCTGCTGGCCAAGGAAGACTGGTAGCTCAGCTGTTGATTCCTTATTGATTTTCAGCTCACACAGGAGACAGACCCGGAGCGGCAGTCCCCGCAGGTAGGGGAAATGAATTGCCAAGACCCGCGGTATGTATTTGTACCATCCTGATGCTTTCTCATAAGAGAAAAAGGAAATTATCCGCCTGGGCAACTGTTTTCATCTGCTGGACCATGCAAGTCGATTTTGTACCGTTTTGGTGAAATTTCCATCTTTGGGGCTTGTGTCCTTACCCTTGGTCTTTTTTCTCAGAAGAGAGAAATAAACCTTTTAATCCACATATTCTCCGAGGAAAGATAATATTTTCAGTCTTGCCCTGCTGACATAACTGTTGGACAATGCCGGGAAGGAAGCAAAGACAACAGCAACCTCAGCGTGGGCTGAGCAGGGGGAGAGGGAGCAGAGCCCCTCGGGGGCCTACAGCTCTGAGCCCTGGTGGGAGGAGGCTGGGACCTACAACAAAGCCTTTCCTGCTCAGGTGTGGGTGGACAGGGCTGGGCCTGGCTTGTCGGGTCTGAAAGGGAATCAGACCTTCAGCTCTCAAGAATGGCACTGATCATCTGTGTTTGCCTTTGTCCCACTCTCCTTACAGTGCCCTGCAGTTTCCAGAGAGGAAACCCAGGCTGGGAGGAATGCCTTGCCCAGAGTCCCATAACTATGGAGTGCCCCACTTCCCTACCTTTTACTGGTCCTGCTTACCCCGGCTGCCCCAGGACCCCAAGTTTCAAGCTGCTGGGACTCGGGATTTCATTTGAGGTTGGCTGTGGGAGGTCAGGCTTTGTGCCCAGTCCTGCATGCTGTCTGTTCTCCTGCTGGCTGTGGGTTAGGGCTGGGATTCTCCCTGGCGGGGGGCGCTGGGGTGGGGTAAGGCGGTGGCCCAGGCCAGGGCAGATGGTGGAGGCATCTCCCTCCACACTGTCTCCAGCTCTGTTCTATCACCACTTTCTCAGGCTCTGCCTTATCTCCCCCAGATAATGCGGTCCTCTCCCGGCCACCACATTCTCTGGCGCCCAATGAGGACCGAGCACAGACTTGGTGGGGAAAGAGAAAAACCCTTAGTGCTGAGCACTGGGACTCTTTGTTGCTTTAAGAGGCTCCTGTGTTGTTTCTCTATGTTCATCTAGGAAAAACAAAGTCCCCGGGTTATTTAATTCACTTGGGAGATCTCAGACAGTTGTCCCATTTTGGTCTCTTTGTCTTTGCTTACCCTGAGGATGATGCCCCAGTTCTCTCTGCACAGAGGCCCCTCAATGCAAGTGACCGAAGGCAAATTCCTCTATTTACCTAAATTCTCAATGGAATGTCTAGTTTGAACCTCAGAATAGCAGAAACCCATTCTGTCAACACGGGGAAACTTCCCTCTTTTCCTGGGGTTGGGTCTGAAAATCCCGTGGGGAGGGTGACGAGACCCCAACATGATGAGGTCGCAGAGGCCAGGCTCTTACTAGCCACCTGTCCATGCTTGCACCTGCTGACCTGAACTGTCCATCGTCCCCATCCCCTTCCCTGAGCCTCCTCCTGGGGTGATGCTTCTCTGTGACTCTTTAGGGCACCTTGAGACTTCTGCTGCTCTCACACCACACGAGGGAAAGGGAACTTCCTGAAATGTACTGTCTAGACACAGTGTGGTCATTTTCTTGCTGGAGGGAAGCCATGTTCTTGGGGGGCTCCACCTAGGATGGGGGCATAGGTCCCTCCACTCCAGGGGTCCAGAAATCATTCTTGAAGTTTCTCATTTTCCTGCCACCCTCAAATCTTGGGGTGGCGGTAATTTGGGGCTCCTGCTTAGGAACCCACTACTATCCGAGTTACTTTCCTTCTGACTCTCCCTTTCTCCCAATTTGGGAATGCCAAGTATTATTGACAGACTGTATTAGATCAGTTTCAGGTGTATACCATAGTGATTCAGCCTTTGTATGTGTTGTCAATTGACTGACTGCCTTCATGGGTCTTGTTCCCATCTGTCACCATACAAAGTCAGTATAATGTTATTGACCGTGTTTCCCATGTGGGTACACGACACCCCCGTGACTTATTTATTTTTTAACTGGAAGTTTGTACTTCTTGATCCCCTTCACCCATTTTGCACCCTTCAATCTCTCCCTCCTCTGTCCGCTTGGGAATCTTTATCCATTACGAAGGGTGGGACTCATCTTGTCTCCATGCAATCCCCCTGTTTATGCCTTAGCCTGGTCCTCTCAGACCTGAGCTTTTGAGATTCCTTTTCCCTCTGCTTTCTGACTAAAAAAAATACACACACACACATACACACACACCTTTACTTAGGTATAATTTACATATCATAGAATTCAACCATTTTCAGTATATAGTTTGCCAAACTATATTTAATTTATAAATTCATAAATTTCTAAAGTTGTGCAGCTCTCACCACAACCTAGGTTTGGAACATTTCCATCACCCCAAAAAGTTTCCTGGTGCCCATTCATTCACAGTTAATCCCTGCTCACCCATGGTCTCAGGGAACCACTGATCTACTTTTTGTTTCTATAGTTTTGCCTTTTCCAGAAATCTCATATAATTCAGTATCTGGCTTCTTTCTCTTCATATACATAATATTTAAAAACTTCCTGGATGGGGGCGCCTGGGTGGCTCAGTGGGTTAAAGCCTCTGCCTTTGGCTCGGGTCATGATCTCAGGGTCCTGGCATCAAGCCCCGCATCGGGCTCTCTGCTCAGCGGAGAGCTGGCTTCCCCCTCTCTCTCTGCCTGCCTCTCTGCCTACTTGTGATTTCTCTCTCTGTGTATCAAATAAATAAACAAAATCTTAAACAAAAACAAAAACAAAAACAAAAACAAAGCTTCCTGGATGCCTATGTTTCACATGGTTTGCAGATGAGAGTTGGGAACATGAATCCCCATTTAAGAAATTTTGCCATGGCTCCTTGCTCGGCAGGGAGCCTGCTTCTCCCTCTGCCTCTGCCTGCCACTCTGTCTGCCTGTGCTCGCTCTCTCTCTCTCTCTCTCTGACAAATAAATAAATTAAAAAAAAAAAAGAAATTTGGCCATGAATGGAGGCCACAGAGATGGTGGTGGCTGGCAGGGACAAGGGGCTTGTTTGGGGACAAGGGGACAAGGGGACAAGGAAGGGCTTGTTTGGTCTAAGTTATAAGAGGATTGAAAAGCTGAAATGTTGATAGAAGGGTCACTAGTGAAGGAGAGGTTGAAGATGCAGGGCAGGAGCTGGGTGATGAGTGGAGCTGACAGCAGGAGGTCTTTAAGATGGGGAGGAGATTTGAGCCTAGAACTTGTGAGAAGAGTCTCCCCTTGGGTGGGAGGAAGGAAGAGGGGAAGGATAGGCAGGTTTGGAGGTTTGGTGGGCATTGAGGACATTCTCCTTCTACTAAGTCGTTTTCTTTCTGTTACCTGTCAAGAGTGCGGAGGGTGGAGAGGATGGAAAATTTGCCCAGAATGCAAGTTTGAAAAAATTCCTGTGGAGAAGGGAATGTTGAATGGATCGGGGAGACAGAGGTGGATGCCAGGCAGAATGGAAGGCCCAGGCAGTGGTGGTGGTGAGTGTGACTTCATGATGGCACCGCTCTGGACATGCCATTTGCTCCAGCTATGCTTAGTCGTCTGGATGCACGTGGGAATAAGACAGAATTGGGTGGATCTGGTGTTTAAGTTTCACCTGGGGGCAGAGTTGGAAGAATGGGTGAGGAATGTAGCATGTGGGTAGGAGCTTGAATAAAGCTTTGAACTCAGGTGGAATATGGGGGCAGTAGAGAGATGGAGAAAGGTGGGGGTGGGTCAGTAGACAGTAGGACCTGCTAAGGGAGTCAATGGGGTGCTGGGAGTCATTGAAAGAGGAAGCTGAAAGGGAGGGAAGCCCCCATCTCATCTGAGAGAGGAAGGACTGAATTTGTGATCAGAAGGGTCACCCTCTGTGATGAAGGCCACCAGGTGGCTGAATGGGAGTGAGGAAAAATGATGGAGATGAGAGGTCAAGGGTTTGGGAAGACACGTGTAGGAGAGCTGTTCATGGGCATGGCAAAGCTTCTTCTAGGTAACGGGGCTGCGGTAGAGAGGGAGCATGGTAGAATGACAGAGGGGCTGTTTGATGGGAAAAGGCAGCAGGAATGGAAGGTGCAAGAAACCCATTTACCTGAGAGCCCTCAGGTAAGATGGTGTGAACACCTTGAGAGGGTCAAGTTGTTCTCAAGAAAGCTGCCTTGGGCATAGAAGGTGACTGGCCTCCATTTAAGATGAGCCTTTTGGGAATGGTGGTTTCAGTGGAGACCAGGCTTCAGACAGAGCCAGCGGATCCAAGCTGGGGATGAGTCGGAACTCACTGGCACCTCCTTCCCACCTGTTCAGGTAAACTGGGGTGAAGATCAGACACCAATCCCAGGTGTGAACTGCCGTCACCATTTCTCTAAAAGTAGCAGCTCACCTATGTCTCAAACAGCTCGGGGGAATTGCCTGGTTCCCCAGCAACAGTAAAGTAAGGAACTAAAATCACCCGTGATGCTTTTCTGGTCCAATCTGCCTTCTGCTGTTCAAGCTTCCTCTCTGTTGTCCTGAGCACCTGCTGTGCGCACTGCTGCCTGAGGGACTGGAGACAGGAAGGAATGATGTGCCTTCACCCCGCAGAATGGGCTTTCACTGCCCCTACTGTTTGTACAGGCTATCAGCGGTGCTCCCTTGTTCTGATGAATAATATAAAATCACCGGTGGAAATTCTTCTTTATGCAAAAGCCAAACAAATAAGCAAACAAACAAAAAACCAAAAACCCACAAAAAAATCTTTCTTTTGGTGGAGGATAAATGCTCCATTTCATCCACTTGATGACTTTTTAAATCTGAAGGTTGCCTGCTATTTAGCACTTCTGTTTGTCCCTCTCAGGTCCTCGAGCCTTAATCTTTTCAGTACATCTCCTAACCTCCCAGCATCTGAAATCACCAGGTTGCCTATAACTTCTGGACAGGGGAGAAATAATGATGTCAGTGGTGTGGGCGAGACCACCACCTTTCATCCAGTGAATCCATGTCCCAGAGTGACGGGGATGGACCATGAGAACCTGCTCTTCCTTAGGTGGCCCCAGGGCCTGCTCACTTCTCTTAAGGGACCCTGGAGCTGTGATGAGTGAGATGACAAGACTTAGAGGTAAGTAGGTATTTTGAGTCTATATGATGTTTACCTTATGCTCTGATGGAAACACAGATTTCAAATGCAAATCCATTGCATTTTTTTTCCTGGGGTCAAAAGATTCCATTGAGTTCCTTGGTGTTGTCTTCTCGACATCCCAACATCCCGACATCCCGAAATGGGGCTGTTTTAATGCGTGTTGAATGAAACAATACAGGACCCTTCACTGAGTCCCTACCCTGGGTCCATGGTGGCTATTTATGGGATTCTCCGCCTGGTGTCCTCCTTTCTTATCATCCGAGGGACATCTTGTCCCCAGATTCTTATGGCTATTGCAGGGGCTAACGTGTTCTACTGTGACCAGCACTGTTGGCCACTGTCAAGTGGTATTGGGTAGCCACTGACCCCAGATGGGCCTTTACTTTTGGATTTGGGAGTGGATGAGGGTGGCCAACTTGTCCCAGTTTGCCCAGGATTTTCCCAGTTGTGCACAAAGAGTTCCACGTCCTGGAAAATCCCCACTGTCCCCAGCAAAGGAAGCAGTTGGTTGCCCTAGGCTGGACAGAACATTAAAGGCAATTTCTCTTGGTCACTGAAGCCCTAAGTTAGTCTGCAGTAAGGGAGAATGTGCTGATGTTGTGGAAGCCCCGGCAGAGAAGGGAAATGGAGAGACACCAGCATCTTTGTTCTTCCTGTGCTCTGCGTATGAGCCCTCCTCACAGTTCGCTAACCAGGGAATTGCCCTTCGCGGTCATTTATGTTGAAAGGAGGTTTGTCACCTCAACTGAAAGAAGCCTGATGGCTGAAATGCTCTGTTCTTGAGCTGTGCTAGGTCTTTCCTTCTCATTTAATCTGAAAACAACCTGTGAGCTAGACGGTAGTGTGAAGTTTTACAAATGAAGAGACAAAGCCTCAAAGGTTTTAAGGGACTGAGGGTCAGGATCACCAACGTAGAAAGATACAGAACTGGGAGTGCCATCCAGGCCCAGAGACGTCAAGTTTGGGGTCTTATTGTCACACCGCAGCTGCCTCTGCTTTTGATATCTGAATCTGTTAATATTGGCAAGGTACTGGTCAGTCTGACATCTTATTCTGAACACCAGCCTGTCTGGAAAGGGTCAAGACCTTGCTTACATACCCTTCTTCAAATCCAGCTTGCCCTTATGATGGGGAAATCTTTGGTGGCAGCTAATGGTTCTCTCACATTTGCCATTTACCAGCATTTTACATATATCAGCTAATTTAAACTTTATGGCAATCCTACAGGTTATGGACTATTTTATCCTCACTTTATAGGTAAGGAGACCAAGATAGAAAGAAGTCAAGTGATTCTCTAATAAGTCGTAGGGTTGGGAGTAGGAGTCCAGGCGCTGTTGCTGGGAGTCCCCCATATGCCATTGCTTTAGGGCACTGAAGGAGCGTCCCAACCCTGAAACCAAGTTGGTGTGTCCCTTCCTCTGGTATCAGGTGCTGTGGAATCTTGGAGGTTGTTCACCTCTTTGACCTTCCTTTTTATTTTCCGTGTCTAAGGACTAAATGAGAGTTATGCAGGTTGCCAGTTTAAGTCTCTGGCTCTTGGTGTGTTCAGCAGTGAGGGATACATCCATCCAGGCTCCCTCTCTAGATGTATCATTCACATTTCAGTTACAGAGAACAGAATCAGTTCATGTTGTTTAGGAAAGAAGTGTCTTTTATTTTGCTGGGTTTCTCCCCATGTATTAAACTTACAGAATTGTTGAGAAGGTTGAAGAAGCGGACTAGGTCAACCATTCAAGAACAAATCCCAAGTCCGGAGAGCAGAACAGATGGCTGAAGGAATATGGGCTCTTCTATGAAAAGGAAACCACCCAGCCCTGTAGCCCAGAAGCCGTTCTCTGCAGGAGGCCACCACAGCATCCACCGGCATTAGACCCAGCCCGTATCTTCTGTAATCTACACCAGCAAAATGGATGCCCTGAAGCTAGAGACCCCAGCACGGCTACTGGAAAGCTAAATGGCTCTAAGGCTAAGCTTATCAGTAGACAGGGTCAACAGAAGTACTACCTCCCTCTACGTCTACCTACTTCCCCTGTCCCAGGCATACATGCTTGGTCTGACTGGCTAAGACTGAAGGACCGCTACAACTCTAGTTGCACAGGAGTCTGAGAAATGTAGTTTTTAGCTTTTTAGCCTCTCCCACTCAAGTAGGCATCAAAGAAGAAGGGTAGAATGGTGTTGGCTAACCATGGTCACGGGGTGCCAGTCCACTATCTGAGGGGTGTCCTGTTAGCAGGGCTATCTGCAGGATGCTGAATGGAGCTTCTGGGGAGAACCATTAATGTTCTGGGTGCTTAGGCTAGGAGTAGAGTGTGGCCATGGCTAAAAGCCAAACTTTCCAATACTTCTCCACCTTTAAAGAACCGTGAGCATGCCTGCTGGGCAGCATACCTCCCCTGGGAGGCAACCGTCTTTGCACGTCCAGTGCTGGGTGGAGTGGGCAGCGTGGCCTGGCTTGAGGCACTGTGGACAGACGTTCTGGTCACCCTTCGTCACTGACAAAGTGTGACACTGAGCATGCTTCTTCTTTAGTAAACGAGAGCACTGGCCGGGGCCTCTCGTCACACTTACCAACCTCTAAATTTATAAGAAACAGATTCACTTGTGGTCACTTCATTCCAGAGCTACGCTGGAGAAATAACATATTTCTTTTCAATATCAAAACGTTGTCAAAACCGCAGTATCTGGGTTTGCATGGTTTCTAGTAAAACAGTGGCCGTTAAAACTATGTCAGTGCAAACGTGGACATAAATAGATAATAAATCCTGATAGGTATATAGGACTGCTATATTTAGATTCAAACCTGTTAACCCTCACAAGATAAAGCTCTGTTGGATGGCTCAGCTTCCAAACTGGGCAAAGGTTCAGAAGTGGAACATTTGTGGATTTCATTGCTAAGAAAACAGAAAGTAGAAGCAGTCTTCCAGAGTGTCAACACTGATGCTGAATTTTACTCCTGCAGCCCAGGCCAACATGGGGCCCCCAGGCTTTGGCCCTGTGGAAGTCAGCTGTGAATTCCTGGATTCTATTAGCCTGACATTTTAGGGGCCTAGAGACATTTTAAAAAGATGAATATGCATACAAAGACCAATGTGTAAGGACCAACATTTAGCTTCTGTTTAAGAACTCCTAGCAGCCGGGGTGACTTTCCTAAGAATAGGCAAGTTCTAGTTGAAGAAAGCCCAAATATACCAATATTTGATCAGGGGCTTTACATGAGAGTATTTACATGGGAACATCTCTAGTATCACAGCTGTTCGCTTCCTTCTCCATTTTACGTGAATAAGCCTCTCTTGGCTCTCCAGAAGTCCATCCTTTATAGGGCATGAATCCCCCCAGAACAGGCAAAGCTATTCTCTGGAAATGCGTATTGTCCTGCTTGCTTGTGGTATTGTCTGAAAGTCTTAGTTGAGTTAAGAAGCTCCTGAGAACGAGAAGGAAACTTCATCCAGCTCAACTCGCTGGTTGGAAAGAGGCAGTTGGGGAATGAGGTCAAAGTAGGAAAGCCTTGTGGGGGACCCTGACTATCCACTGATTGGTCCCTACTCTTGCTCTTGGCCAACTGTGCCTCCAACTCACCTCTTGGACTCCGAGTTTCTGAAAGTCAGTCAGTTCCTCCCCTTCCCATTTCATCCCCCAGTTTTTCTTTCTTTCTTAAGCAATCAGTGTTGTGTTTCCTGGGAAGATTTCTCCAGTGGCTCAGCATCTTGGACATTTTACTCAGTTAATTGGACGTTGCCCAGCTTCCCTTGGCTGTAATGATTCATTTATCGTTTGACCGAATTCCCTTCTCTCTTCTCTCTACCTTCATCCTCACCATTCCTGGAAATGGGTGGGTTGTGGCTAGACCAGGGGTGAGGACACCTGCATCAGTGTGAGCGGTTTCTCTTCCAGGGCAGGAGGGATGCCCAGAGGAGCTAGTGGAGGAGGGGACGAAGCAGGAAGCTGTAGCTCCTCCACCCAAAGGGGTGCTGAAGGCAGGAGACCAGGCATGGAGACAGAAGAGAGCCATCTCAAGGGTAGGACCAGGGAGCATGCTGGAGCAAGATTGCTTCTTTATGCTACCAGAGCCAGTGAGGGCCTCTCAGTTTGGCATACAGGCCGGGATGAACTGATGGCATCTATTGTGATTTTAGCACTGTGTGTGTGTGTGTGTGTGTGTGTGTGTGTGCATGTGCTTGTATGTGCATGTGTGAGTGTGCAGGGACCCATGAATGGCACGAAACTTAAGACACATTCCTTAGTGGTGGTTTCCAAACCATTTGGAAACATTCAAGACCCATATTGCACAACAGGCTGTGTATTAAGTACTAAATCATGGTGGATAGGGAGCTACTGGTAATGAGGGTGCCCTGATCTAACCCTCTCCCTGCTCCTTAGCTTGGCTATGTGAGCTCTCCTTTATGTGAAGGGATGGGACCAAATAATTTAAAATAAGACAAATTAGAAAAGAAAGGTAACACAGATGTAGGATGTGCACAGAACATGTGAATTTCTACAAGGCAGACATGAGAACTTGTGGTGTTACTATCACCCAGGTCAAGAAATAGAATAATAGCAGCGCCCAGAGGCTACCTTGCACTCCCCTCTAGATCACTGTCTGCTTTTCTCTCCAGAGACAGCCACTGTAGTCTCCACAGTTCGGAAGTCCCTTTCAGCCGCAACATGGAGTAATTCTAGACATAACCGCCATGGATGGAAGACAGCCACGGTCCTGGTCAAAACTGTAGAATATGGGAACTCAGTTGTTGAAGTTCTTCTATGGTTTTTTTTTTAAAGATTTTTTTTTCGTTGTTGTTTTTTTAATTTGAGAGAGAGAGAGTGTGTGAGCAGGAGGAAGAGGGAGATAGAATCTGGAGCAGACCTTACGCTGAGCAGAGAGCTCTATGTGGGGCTCGATCCCATGACCATGAGATCATGACCTGAGCCCAAACCAAGAGTTGGACATTGAACCGATTGAACCACCCAGGCACCCCCATCTTTTACGTAGTTTTACAACAATGAGTATGTAGAACCTAGATAGTTCCTTTGGCCGTCAGAACTCCATTTCTTTCTTTTTTCTTCATCTTCTTTTTTTTTTTAATAGGTGAGGATGATCAACCAAGTTTCTATATCTGTGCTCTCCCTCTGTGTCCTTGGCACTGGGTTTCTGAGGTTGTACTCTGGGTCAGAAAATTCCTGCTTTCATCCCAAAGCTCAGTACCAAGTATAGAGTTATTTTTTCTGGTGCTGCAACTTGAGTTGGGTGGGTACATCATGGTACTAAGCTGTTCCTCGGGGCTGCCAAATTGTGACTTGGCTTATATACTTATGCCCGTAAAAGGTTGCCTTAAGCACAGAGAAAGGGCAAGCACTGTGATTAAATACACAGGGACGCACGTGCATACACACACACACACACACACAGAAAGCATGACCACCAGCACAATACCCACACGATGCTCCCATTCAAACAATGTTTGCAAAAGGAAATGAATTTGAAAATTGTTTGAATGGAAAAAATGGGGCTGGATGCTGTTCAGAGACAAATTTGTACGCGAGGTTTTACTGAAAAGTTGGTTTCCAGCACGGCTTAGGATCATTTCTCTGTGGCTTTCCGTGTATTAGAGGTTCCTAACCTCTTCCAGTAAGTGACGCAGTTGGAGCTTCTGATCACTCACGAGGGAGCTAGGGACCTTTGCCTTTTTCAGTCCACCCATCAGCTCAGCCCTGTTGGGTCATGTGCTGCCCATGTGCTTCCTGTCCTGCCACTGGGGCATATGTGCTTGCATGCCCACATACGCGTGCGCACACCTACCCCAGGCGCCTTCACTATCTTTCCATTCTAGTCATGGCTCTTTCTGCCCTGCAATGAGGCCGGCCTGCCCCACAGCCTGCTGGTCGGAAACATGTCAAAGAAGACGGTCCTAGGGGTTTCCTTCTGACCCTGCAGCGTGGAGACACGGTCCCTGTCATGAGTGGAAGCTCACATCCCATTGCGTCCCGGCAAGGACAGAAGTAATTCTCAGCACATGGTGCCTTTCGTGGGGGTAGATCACATGCGTAGGTGGAGAAGGTGATAGTTCTTTTGCATGATTTGAGGAGGACGGGAGTGCCCGGCTTCTAAACCTACCCCCTTTCCTCCATCCCACCTGCTTGTCAGAGCCACCAAAGTGCACCTGCTTTGCTCGGCACCCGTGGGCGGTGAAAGAGTTTGGGTCATCAGGAGTTTCCTATTAAGAGGCGGCCAATAGCTTGTAGAGATCAGACTAGTGAGGAGCCGTGGCGAGGGCTGTCAAGGGACTAAGGACGGCTTTGCTTGGTGAGACCCGTATGGAGTGTGGGACTTCAGTATTGCAACAGGCAAGAGGGGACATCCTTGTTCCAGGTAAGCACCGGTTACAGATCCATATGGTCCCTCACCGACTCTGAACTCACTGGTGGTGGGACTGAGGCTTTCTAGAGGCACGATCAGCTACTAATGACAACGAGTTGAGGACCTGTCACGGGCGATGTCCTGCCTGTTTGTTACTTGGTGCTTCTCTTTCTCTGCGGTGAGAAAGAAGGCACAATTCTGAGTGGGCATGGTCCCAGGTGTAGACAATGACCTTCAGGAACACTCTAAAGCTTGTTCAGTACCCTTGATCTGCCCAAAGGGGAGCGCCTCCCTAAGGCCATAAAGGAGCTGCAGAAACTGGGAATTCATTAAGCCACGGGATCTCTTGTTGGGCTCTACACAGGCCCTTACAAAAACACGAAGATTTTTAGCAGAAGTGAAGCAGCGTCATTCTTGAATGTGAGTCCACGCAAGACTGCAAAGGAAAATAGAGAGTGAAACCCGATCGGACCCGCCCCCTCGCTCCCAGGCTTGCTTGGTGTGGAGGAGATGTCTGTAGACTGGAAAATGTGATTTCAAGGGGGCCTAAAGAGAGACAGCAATAAAGACTCGTGTGTTTTATTGCACATTCTGAGGGGGAAAGGCTTAGGAAGTGCCTTCCTTAATGGATGAAATGGGAGATGGTCCTAGAGGACAGAGCTTGATGAAAGGGAGGCGGCCCAAGTTTGCACGGGGAGAGGTCATGCTTCTTTAATTAGGTGGAATTCACGGAGGGTTTACTCCTGCAGCAGCAAAGCCAAACTCGTGGGCTGCTCAGCCTCTATCGATCAGCGCTGGCGAGGCAGAGATGAGGAAAGGGGTAGGTTGGCCATAAGCCCGAATAGGGATTGCGGATTTCCAGGGTGTAATACTCCCACCGTGGCCAATGTCGCGCTCCCGACAGGATGTCCCTGAACACAGACTTGGGAAGAGAGGCATGGAGGGGGCTCTCCTGGGCTGCAGTGAGCCAGCTCCAGCCCAGCCCAGCCCAGCCCTGCTTACAAAACCGGTCACTTGTTCTTCTGGCCTTGGTGAGGGGCCTGTGGGGCGAGGGAGCAGCTGGTCCGCGGGTCAGTCCTCACCGCTTCAGGAAGGCAGGCCAAGCTGTCCTAGGTGGCAGGAGACTTGGGCTGGGGAGCAGAGCCAGAGGCAGGCCCCTCTTTCCTGAAGCTGGGATTGAAAGTTGTAATGTTTTAAAATTATTCCTGAAGCATCTGGAATGCCTCAGAGAAATTCCAGTCAGCCCAGAGGATTCTGAACAACCCAGGATGCGCCCGACAGCGGAACCTGGGGTCTTCGGTGGGGCGGCGGGGGGAGGGCCTATTACTTGAAATGGGCTCTTTTCAGTGCTGTGCGAGCTGACCCCGGGGAACGGGATCAACAGGGGTCACAGGGTCGTCCCTCTTGGAGGTGGTGAAGATTGTTTAGAAAGGACGGGCTCTGGCTTCCCTCGGAGCGCCTCTCTGCTCTCCATATGTCTTGTGTTTTAAAAAAGAGCAGACCTGAATTAAAATGTTCTGTCCTATTACCCCAGAAGGACAATCATACTTGTCAGACCAAGCGTGCTATGTTTAGACCACTTATGAGGCACCTTTCCTTTGAGTGTAGGGTTTCAATTCTTGGGGCTTAGGAGAACTGGGGAGCTGCCCTCTCCCCTCACCAGAAGCCATGGGAAAGGGGATGCCACATGCGGACCCCTTGACCTTTGTGTGGAGTGGCCCCCTGCATTTTGAGTGTTAGAGGGAGATTCTGGCTGGACATAATTTCTGTGGCTAATGATAAATAAATGACCAAAACCCCAAGATACAAACAGCTACCACCCCCCCAACACCAAAACAAAACAAAACCAAACCCCATAAAGTTATAAAAAAAGGAAAATCTGCTGTTTAATGGCATTTATCTCTAATTTATCCCATGCTTCCAGGACACTTATGTCTTTTGGATCTAAAGACTGGAGAGCTAGGCGGTCCATTTTGCATTTTATACTAAGGGATTTATTGCTTTATTCATTTATTGCTAAGGGATGGAAAAATAAGACCCAGTCTCTCTCCTGAAGAGATGCGCTGTTGACTAAGGAACACAACGTCTTGGAGTAGTTGGCACTTGGGTCAGGAGGCAGAGGAGAGCCGCGGGTTTGGTCAGGGGCAGGACACCATCAGAGCTGCATTCCCAGAAAGCCGTGTGGGAGGGTAGGTTGGGGAGAGAGACCATGAGCAGTGCCCACTCGCGTTTCAGGATAGAGGGCACAGCAGTTCACGCCGGTGGAGCTAGTGGGAAGGGAGGGAGTGAATAGGGCGTGAGTTGTCTCATGAAGAGAAACACCAGTGTTCAGAAGAGGTGCTCTGAAGGGCAGGATGATGAGTCCACCTGAATGGTCCTGCTCGAGAGGAGGCAGGAAGAAATGGATGTATTCTCCGTGTGTCTCTGGTGTTTCTGCACATCCCTGAGCACAGGCACCGGCCGTTTTTGTTCCAGACTTGCTTTCCAAGGGTGTTTGTCTAGCCAACAGCCTTGGAGGCTAGAGATAGTGTTGTCCTCTGGAGCAGAAGGTAAGTTTGTTTGCTATCCAGTAAAATAAAGATAAAGTCTACCTCGAAGGTCAGGCATCTTTGCTGGCAGCCCAACTGAAGGAAGCTTGCCTTGCTTGCTACGCCATGAACAATAACGTCCTTGGTCTCTGGCCCAGGAGTCTTGTGTCTCCTTGGAACATTCATGAGCCGGCGGCAGGCTAATGAGTCAGCCTGCAGTTAGAATGACATCTTAGACCCTTCACGGCACTTGACACATGGCAATAGACATTCAGGTCTCAGTAGGCTTCGCATATCGTTTACTTCTGTTTTCTTACGTTAGAGGGGAGGAAAACTGAAGGCCTAGGTGACTTGCTCTAACACCTAGAGCAAGTCGATGGCCAAGATGAGACTTTGTCGTAGATGCTCCCAACTCCTTTTCTAGAACTTTCTCCACTATCACACGTGGTACTTTGGCTTCAAGTAGGAGGAGATCCAGTGAGTGATAACAGCTTCCAGATCTATTGAGTGCTATGCCGGGCCAGTCAGTCATGCTTCCATGCATCTCACCTTCCCTTTTTTTAAAAAAATAAAGATTTTATTTATTTATTCAAGAGAGAGCAAGAGAATGAGAGAGAGAGAGAAAGAGAGAGCATGAGCAGAGGAAGGGATAGAGAGAATGAGAGAAGCAGACTCCTTGCTGAGGAGGTATTCCCAATGTGGGACTTGATCCCAGGACCATGGGATCATGACCTGAGTCAAAGTCAGATGCTTAACTGACTGAGCCACCCAGGCGCCCTCATTTAAACCCCTTCTATTGTAATTTCAAGTTTGGAGATAAGTAGCCGGAGACACACAGAGATTAAGTGCTGAGTCTGAACCCTGGCAGCCTGGTTCCTGCATCTAGGGTCTTAACCACCATCCTGTGCTGTCACAGGCTCATCAAAGTGGGAGAGCCACATTTTTGGATGTGAGAATGGAAAACTTTTAAAGTTTGTGTTTGCATTGGATGGGTCATACCAGAGAGGAAGGTCTACAATGTGTTTTGATTGTAGAGTCAGGGTGAGCTATCTGATGGGATTATTTTGGTTTATAAACATACATTTCATTTCTGATTTCCTTCTGAGTTGAAAAAAGTGCCCAGCAGTAAGTTGACAGAAAATATCATCTGTTGAGAAAGAGAAGGGGAGAGGAGAGAGTCAGGAACACAGACTAGCAGGGACAATTCCCTCAAGCAAAAGGGAATAGGCATTCATTTTTGGCTTTTCTTTCAAGTCATATTCAACATGCCCTGGGCTCTCCCTGTTTGCTGGGAACTGTGCTAAGCATTTCACTTGTACGGTCTTGTCAGAACTCCCATGACTCTGTGTTCATCTTGCCCATTTTACTGATAACGAACCTGAAGGCAGAGAGGTAATGGCAGACAGCAGCTGTACTTCAGAAGCCAGGATTTAACTCCATGCAGTCTTCCTTCAGACTCTGTTCTCTCAACACTGCCTTGGCTGTGTGATCAGGGAAGGCTCCATGGAGGAGGTGGCATCTGAAAGTGAAGCAGACTTCTGGTAGGGGAGTGGGGAGGGCATCCAGTGTAGAGGCAATGATGCCAACCAAGGCACAGGCAGGTGTCTGACAGACATGGGGTAGTGGAGGACAGAGTCAGAAAGACAGGGCTGGATCTTATCCTGGGGGAGAGTCTTGAATGAGAAGCTAAAGTGGGGGAGGGTGAATTGGTTTTCAAAGAGGGAGAGCATATCATTAATGCTGCTGTTCGAGACCTCACAAAGTGGCAAGAAGACCTCAGCAAGGCTCCAGGATGCTCATGGAATCCTGCCTGCTGCTTCACCCTGCCTTCCTGCTTGCTTGCTTCCTGCTGGCAGTCACGGGTTCATTAGCTAGGAATGCTCTGTGGTCTTCAACAAGACTCACAGTGCTTCAGCCCAGACTGTGAGATCTGAATGCATGGACTAGAGAGATGGAACCTTTGCTCAAGGGGCAATCAATCGCTCCATTTGGAAAGGTACCCCCACAGGGGATCAGCTAGTACTTGAAACATTCCTCCAAAGGGTGCTCTGCCTAGGGACCACTGCTGTAGGACTTTAGCCATATACCTCCAATCAAAACCAGGGGCTTTTGTCACTAGCACAACAGATGAGGAAAATGACTTCCCCAGTGTGTGGGATTGGCCTCCAGTATTTAGCCCACTGTGTGAGCAGGTAGAAAAATATACAAGGAATCCAACAGTCTATGCCCTTTGGAATGATGCCCCAGGCTTGATATGGAACCAGCCCAGTCCTTTGGAGGATCCTTGCTGCCCAGGTCCAAGGCTTGAACATTTGTAACATTGACCTTGAGTGATCTCAGCCCTTCATGCAAGTGGGATTGAAGCACCCAAAAGGAGGACAGCTGAGACCTCCTCATGTCTACAGAACATGAGACCATTAATCAAAGTCTGGAGCAGAATTTGGTCTGGAACTAGTTTCCACTGTAAGCTGGAAGGGAAGCCGTGGGAAGGAGAAAACAGTCCCATCTCCCTCTCATTGTTGAAGGCTACTGATACATACCCAAAAGATCCTGATCCTTGGGAAGGACCACATAGACTTGTGCCCATCTGCCACCCTCACGTATGAGGCAGACATGCCTAATACCTTCATCTGACAGATAAGGAAACTGAGGCATGGAGGAGAGGGTCAGCCCACCCAAGGCCATGCAGCCAGGAAAGGTGAGCTCCAAGATTCAAAATGTCACCTTCACTTGTTCTGCTAAAGCAAAATGTATCTGTCATTCCTTCCTCATGATGAAAAATTAATTTGTAGCAGGGAAAGAGTGGAGATTATATATGTGGAATTGCTATTTAAAATACATGACTGTCAAAGGTCTATATTTTTAGAATTCACTGCCAGAGGCAGATGAAGTTGTGCATAGGCCAGGCCCAGCCCCATGGCTTTCACTCATCGCTTCCCGCTCTAGGGGATCCAAATATAGTTTTTAACATTGGTGCCTTTCCCTCCGGCTTATTCTGATCTGATTTTAAGGGCAAAGAAAAACACTGAGCTTGGCTTGGGTAAAACTGGAATTCACCTGCCTGGCATTTTTTTCTTCCTATGATCGAATGCTAGTCTTTGTTTGGAGAAGGTGGATTAATGAGGCCTGTGTAGTAGGGATCTCCAAAGGACTGATGTCCGTCCCTTTTTCCTTGATAAGGGTTGGACCAATTAAACTTGGTCTGAGCCATCTATGGAAACTTTATCCTTCTTTGGTGATGGGTCATGTATGGGAGACCATATAACCCCATCCTAAGCAATAAAGGGGGTTTTAGTGAGCAATTTGGGGGAAGATTTCCTTTCTGATAAAAGTTAGAGAGCATTATGAGGAGGGAGTGCCTTTGTTCCCAACCCTCTTCAGTCTTGCTTGGATGGCACACTGTCATGTGAAGACATGTCTGGTTCTCTAGCAATCATCTTGTGTCCATGAGGTGAGACCCACCAACATGTGAGGATGGCAGGGCAAAAAGAACTGGGGTTTTTGATGGCAATGTTGAGCTACCTAACTAACCCTAGAGAGGCTAACCTCCAGCCCCATTGTTATGGGAAACTAATAGTTTAAGCCACTTTCAGTTGGGCATTCTGTTAGTGTAGCTAAATGCTCTTCTAACTGCATGATTGTTAATTAGTAAAGCACAAAACAAGGGAGGAGTGACAATTCTCTGATGGAAGAGTCAACCCCAATGTTCATGAACGATGTATCCCAAGACTTTGATTAATCCCATATTCATAAATTTGTGATAGGCCCATAAAATGTGACAAAGAATCACTAAAAAACCAAAATTGAGACTTCTTGTCCTATCTAATAAGGGATGCTCTGGTTGTAAGTTACTGAGAAATCAGTGAAAGGAATTTACCGGCCCGTTAAATGAAAGGCGCTGAAAGTAAGCCTCAGATTTGGCTTGATCCAGGTGATACTATGAATTCCTAGTCCCTCTTCATCACTCAGTTCTGTCTTTTTAGAGTTGACTTCCTGTTCAGGCTCCACACAGCAACAAAAAGGCTGCCATGGCTCCTGTGCACATTCTCCATTATTGACCAGCAGTGAGAAGATGAGTTCCCTCCAGGGTACTGGCAGGACTCACTGTTTTGGTGGGCTCTCCCTGGGCCATGTTTTCCCCGGGGGAATGCCATGCTTTCATTTAGGTCCTAGTCACCTGTCTCGCATTGGTACTCGAGTAGGGGCAACTTCACTGGGCAGTCCAGAGACTGAAGATGGGGAAAGGCTGCTTTTCCAGAAGAAACTAGATGAATGGACATTGAATGGCCCCAACTGAGATGTCATGTGTGCTTCTGCAGGTCCTTTAAAAAGTCTGTTTCCTGCTCAAACACCACTGATCTCTTCACCATTCGCATTTTTAAACACACACACGCACACACATGTGCACACACACACACACAGTGGAATTCCATCACACACAAATTACCAATCAGCTTCCTTTGCTGTGTCATTTTTCTTGAAGTTTTTATATGCAATAAACAGAGAACTCTCAATCCATGGGCAGAATGAATGCAGAGAGGTCTGCTTAGACCCCCGCCAGCCTCACAGGGTCCATAATTAAAATGCATGCCTTGGAAAATTACAAATGAACACAGGGCATGTAGCTTCTGGTTTTGCTCTCAAGTGATCGGAAGCCTAAGTTCATGAAGCTACAAAGAGCTACAGTGGTGAACATTTTACGGTGAGTGACAAAAGAGCTTGGGAGGACAGACAGATGGTAGAGTGACCCTATTTGTGACTCCATTTATCACGACTTAGTTGAAAACAATGGATGCGGGACGCCTGGGTGGCTCAGTTGGTTAAGCGGCTGCCTTTGGCTCAGGTCATGATCCCAGCGTCCTGGGATCGAGTCCCACATCGGGCTCCTTGCTCGGCAGGGAGCCTGCTTCTCCCTCTGCCTCTGCCTGCCACTCTGTCTGCCTGTGCTCGCTTGCTCTCTCTCCCTCTCTCTCTGACAAATAAATAAATTAAAAAAAAAAAAAAGAAAAAAATGGATGCTCTTTCCTGCACAGCTGTCACAAGGCCGAGGGTGTGTCTGGGAGAAGGCCACAGAGACCCTCGAAAGAGCTGCCGAAGGCAGTAGTGTCCCCCATCCATACTGCGGTGTCTTCTGGAATGTGGGGCTCACAGCAGGAGGGAGATAAGCGATGCCATTAGGGGTAACATAAATAAGGCCTTTCCCCACTTTAATAGCCATCATAGTATTTGTTTGTATTAGGTTAAAAGAAAAACCGTACCAAGCTAGCAGGCTAAGCTTTGATCTTACAGTGTTGCTGCTGAAGAGGGTGCCGAGATAAGCAGCTCCCTGTATCCACCTCGTGCAGACCTTGGGAGCCACCAGCGCAGCACCCATGTGTCATGGGTCCATGGCAGAATTTCCTCCTCCTGAGCTCCGGGTTCCTTTTTCAGCTCATGAGGTTGTTGGCAGAGCTCAGCTCCTTGTGGTAGAAGGGATGAGGTCTCTGCTTTCTTGCTGGCTGCCAGGGGGGTCCTAAAGGCCACCCGCAGAGCCTGGCCACATGGTCCCCTTGAGGGCCCTCCCGCAGCTTGCCAGCTCACTCCTTCAAGGACGACTCTCTCTCCAGTGTGCTGAGATGGAGTCCTACAGAATCATGGAATAATAGCCGTGACCACCCCCACCCCGTCTGCTGTATAATGGGGTCTATTCAAGGGCGTGGTCCCTCACACTCAGTGGTCTCACCTGCCCTGGAGGAGAGGGGTCACGCTGGCCAAGTGTTCCAGGGGGCAGGAATCTGGGCGCCATTTTGGAATGCTGCCTCCTGCAGCACTGAATTTCTCCCCATGATGGTCGATTTGATAGGGCCATGGGATGCCCAGATATTTGGCTAAATATTATTTCTGAGAATGTCTGTGAGGGTGTTCCTGGATGAAAGCGGGACATACGTGTCTCTTAGTATGAGCGCCCCTGTTGGCGTCCATGTAATGATGGAAGCTGAGGAATCTAGACTCAGGAGGCCTGGTGGTACAAAGTCAGTCCAAGTCTGAGTCAGAAGGCAAGACAGATGTCCCAGCTCAAAGACAGCCATGTTGAAGGAGAAAATTCTTTCTTACTCAGCCTTTCATTCTATTCAGGCCACCCACATCGAGGAGGGCAATCTGCTTTACTCAGGCTACTGATTCAAATGTTCATCTCACCCAGAAGCCCCCTTCACAGACACACCCAGAATAATGTCTAGTCAAATATTTTGGCACCCATAGCTTAGTTAAGTTGACAATATAAAATTAACCATCAGAGGGAAAAAATCTCTCTCTCCTGGTGTACACACACACACACACACACACATACTCTCTATTGGTTCTGTTTTTCTGGAGAATTTGGACTCTCCTTCTTTTTGTTCATTCACCAGATATTCCTTTCACATCCCATGCCACAAATCATGCTGGGTCCTGGACATGCAGTAGTGATAAACACACACACCTACTTCCTACCTTTATGACATCTAGACTAAATCAAAGATCGTCACCCGGTGGTGTTCCTAGCCAGGTCCTCCCTGGAGGGATCTGTGGAAACTCAAAGATGAATCCAGTATCAGTCCTGCCTTCATGCAGCTTACCGGCCTAGGGCCAGCTTGCAGGGCAGAATTCTGCACGTGCCACGGACACGGGGTGTGTCTGCTGGGCACATGGAGGGACTTGAGGACTGGACGTGGTTTTCCATGGAGGAGATGGTGGGAAGGAAGGATCTGAACTGGGCAGTGGGGCCTCCGGTATTCTCATGTAGGGATCCTCAAGGACCCATCATATTCAAAGAGGTCCCCGGGGAGCTTGTCGGGATGCATGGGCAAAGTAAACACGGGGGTCTTGCTTAAGTGTTAGGTAGTAGCAGCTATAAGAGAAGAATTACACTGTCTCTCAGAGGTCCTTTTGCATTTTGTGTAAGCGGAGAAGGGAGTCAGCTGTCTACCACACAGCGTGAGGGCCACATGAAAGAGAGGCTTCTGGGGGTTGCTGATGTAGCGGTTGGTGGGCAAAACCTTGTCAGAGCCTCTCTGGGCACTGCCTGGGGCTGGCCCTGGGGGACGAGGAGGCAGTTTGATGGGCAGAGAGGGCAGAAAGAGTTCTCCTGGCTTGCTACCTTCCAAAAATCAGAATGCATTTGTGAATGATGAAGTGAGACAAAGTCCGTTTGGAGAATTCAAAACACGTAACTCATGAACCTCGGCTAGTTCAAATGTGAAAATGAACAATCTTCAGTAGAGTGTATGGTTTTGACCAGAATGGTGGCCTTGTCTCTGGGCCGAGGTGGGGGTAGAGAGGAGCAGGTCCAGGAGGGAGAGCCCTGGTTGCCCTAGCCGAGAAGCACAGGGGGCGGCTGGAAGCGGGGTGGGGGAGTCTCACCTCCTCCTACCCCCTGACCCCAGAATCCCCTCCCTTTTCCTGCAGCTCCTGTCAGGGCTGGCAGGGGCCTGCTTTGTCTCCTCTCCGAAGCCCTCTCCCACCTACTTCCATCCCCAGGGTGCGGGGGTCTGTGTGGGGGTGCTCCAGGCTCATTCCTTTTTCTTTTCTTTTTTATTACTGAGGTATAACTGATATACAACAGGATGTCATTTCAGGTGCGCAGGGCGATTGGACACTTGCATATATTGGGAAAGCATCCCCACAGTTAGTTCCCTCCCATCAGCGCGCTTGGGCACTCTCTCAGCAACCTTCAAACACGCACTCCTTTATCACTAAGCACGGTCGTCATGCGCCGTGCTACACGTCACCATGGGCCATGTGTTCGGGCAACACCCTTTGGGCAGCTGGTAGCTCGCATTTCATCCTAGGATCAGAAAGTTCTCCAGCCCCTTAGAGGCTGTTACTCGGGCAGGGGGTGCCATTGGTGGGAAACGGAGTCCTCTCTTTCCGACAGTGAGTTCTGGTTAGCAGAACGTAGATAGGGAGTAGGACGCTTGCTGTGTCTGGGGGTGATACTCATCGCACATGCACGCAAGACAAGTGTGAGGCTTCACAGTGTGGGCTGGGGGCTCCCTCTCAGGCCAAGTTCAGGACGATCAGAGCAGAGCTGGGACTGTGGGCAGAGGCTTACTCTGACCCTCTGAGGGCAATACCCATTCTATTTTATCCTTTATCTTAAACCATGAAGTTTATAAAGATTGCTTTTCTCTCCTGGTCCCTAAATATGGAGTTTGGTTTTGCTTGCCAGCTGCCTCCGCCCGAGTTGGGAGCAGGGGAGGGTGTTCTTTGAGCAGGAGCGGCTGGTGAGGGGCTTATACCACTGCATTTGTACCCAACTGTGCCCATTGGTCCAAGAGACCTGAAACTGAGCTTGAGCTTAGTTAGAGAAACCAAACATAGCGTTTGGTTTCTCTAGTCACCGTCAGACACTATGTCAGAGCTCAAGCCACGTGAGTCCTGCAGAGTCTCAATAACGACCCATGGGATGTTGGCCCCGGAGACGGCTGTGCCTTGGGGTAGAGGCAGAAGGCTGAATGTCCTAGATGTTAGGAGCATGGTGCTTCATGCAGCCCACCAGGAAAGCACGAACTCAGGCTCGTTTTGTGGGTCTGTGGTCTGTGCTGCTGCCCAGGGTCCCGTGCTTAGAAAAGGCTAGCACTTGGTTTCATTCTCTGCTTTCATCATCTTGAAATTCTTGATCATTTTTGAATCAGTGGCCCTGGCATTTTTGTTTTGCAGTGGGATGTGCACATTTTATAGGGAGTCCTGTAGAGTTTTGTATCTGGTGGCTTGTAGTGTTCAGGCAAATAGCATGGGGAAGAAGGGGCAAATGTGTAAAGTAGAATGAGCTTCTCTCTTTTTTTTAAAGATCTATTTATTTATTTGAGAGAGAGAGAGCGCAAGCTGTGGGAGGGGCAGAGGGAGAGGTAGAAGGTGAGGGAGAAGGAGAATCCTCAAGAGGACTCCCCACTGAGTGGGAAGTCCGACACGGGGCTCGATTCCAGGACCCTGAGATCATGACCTGAGCTGAGACCAAGAGTCAGATGATTAACCAACCGAGCCACCCAGGTGCCCCTAAAAGGTGTTTCTTTATAAGCTAAAAGCTAAGCTCATGCTGATGATAGAGGCCCATGGAGTGTTCCTGTGGGCTTGGGGAGTAGCCACCGAGGTCTCCAACCTAGGGTAGCTGATTCTGAGTGAAGCAAAGGGAACTCCCATTTACTGGATTGCTACCATGCACCGAATACTGTCCCGGTGGCAAAAAGACAAGTAGGTCCAATGGGAGCGTAGACCCCCTTAAAAGAAGAGTGTAGTGAAAAGCAATGTGACAAATGCAAGGGTTTGCGGAGAGTAGAGGAGCCACCTCAAACCCCCACTGGGCGGGTGGGGGTGGAATAGTGAAGTTCAGGAAGACTTCTTAGAGGAATTGATACCAAAACCAACTCTTAAAGGGCTAAGAGAAGTCAGCCTGCCAAAGGTGGGGATGTGTGTGTATGTGTGTGCACATGTGTGCGCATGGGATAGGGAACATACTCTAGGCAAATGTAATCACATGAGCAAAAGCCAGAGGTGAGAGAACATCGTGTGCAAGGAGGTCTACAAGCATCTTGTAGCTGCCGTGCTAGAAGGTCTGGAGTAGCGAGAGATGCAGCCCGAAGGACTGATTACAGGGACCCTCGTAGCTTTGTTTTGATGACTGGGTCATTACCCTGTCGGTGGTGGGAATTTTCTACATTTTATAGCAAAGGAACCAGACTCTCAGAGAGGTGAGCTACCTGCTCGAGTTTACGTGGTTAATTAGTAGCAAAGCAGGCATGCACATCCAGGTCTGGCTGACTTCCAGCTAGGTTTGCCGGATTTAGCAAAGAAAAAAATATAGGATGTCCAGTTAAATTTGAATTTCAAACAAACAGTAAATAATTTTTAAAGCATAAGTATGTCCCATGTACCATTTGGGATATACTTATCCTTAAAATTAGTTGTTATATGAAATTCAGATATAAGTGGGCATCCTCTATTTTTATTTCCTCCATCTGGTGACCCTTTTCCCAAACCTCTGTTCTTCCTCTTAGTCCATCATGGTCCACCACTGCTAACACTCTTCCATCCAAGGAAGGTTCCATGAAAAAGGTGGGAGAGAGAATATAAAACATGGCATGAGGAGAAAGGAATGTCCAAGATTTTAAGAGCTGCCATTTAAATAGATATTTAATAAAAGTCTCCCTTGGTTTCCTATGTCATTGAAGTGGGATTTAAAGTACCAGGGCTATGTCCCACCACCCCATTTTCCTGAGCACCAAATGAGGGATTCTCCAATTTCATGCACAGATGGGGAGACAGAGAAGCAGTCTTGCTTCTCCTTGACAACCAGGATTATACTGTCTTTTTGAATCTATTATATTTCAGGAGATTTAAAATCTTTAAAGACAACCTCAGGGGCAAGTAGAGACGTCACTTACAGTTTTATGCATTTTCTATTGTGTAGAAGAAAAAGAGGAATTCTAAATATGGGAAGACCGTCTTTCCAGCACTCCAGCCACTTTAAATACTCTTCAAAGAAAGTGCCAACAAGAACGAGAATGAAGAAAAGGTTTTTTGGGTTTTTTTTTTTTGTTTTTTTTGGTCTCCCTTATTATGTTTTTGCCTTCTTAAGATCTTAACATGCCTGTGTCAGAGGCAAGTAGCTTTTTACTATCATCTTGAAACAGAATCATGAGACATTTATTCTAGAAAAATGTAGACTATTTTTCTTCTTCTCTAAGTAGAAATAGCACATTATGGTTAGCATATGTGTCTCCCCCTTTCATGTGCTCTTTTTGATTACGTGTCCTGTCTCTCTGGGTCTTTGTAGTTGAAAAGGTGAGGCTTTCCTTATAAACACTGGAGTCCTGCAGACATGTCTTGGGCGGCGGCACCCTGAGAAGCTCGTCTGCCTGTGCGGGCTGGCTTATGATTGTCAGGGCTACGTAGTTGAGGAGGGTGTCTAGAACGTCCCCATGTCCAGGCGGTGTCCCATCCATCGATGCCTTGCTGTTGTGCCCTGATGCTTTTTCCCTTGTTTGGAACAGTCCTTTACTGGGGCAGGCAAGCAATGACTCTTGGATTCCTGTCCCTGATGATGTCAACTTGAGAGACACTCTTGGCTATTCTTAGGATTCCTCTCCTTTCCTGGACACCAGGGGTAGCAATATCTACTCTCATATCTTGTTGGGAGCACGGAACCCCACAGTCATGATAGCTTGGATTGGTTTTCTAGGGCCGCTGTTGCAAATGGCAGCCCACTGGGTGGCTTCCAACGACCCAAAGTCATTCTCTCACAGATCATGAACCTGGAAGTCTGAAATCAAGGTGTTAGCAGAGCGAGGCTTCCTGAAGGCTCCAGGAGAGACTCTTGCCAGAGCCTTCCAGCTTCTGGTGGCTTCGCAGGTCCCTTGGCTTGAGGCCTCATTGCTCCACTCTCTGATCCCGCATCGCATGGCCTTCCCACACCCTCACTGGGTCAGGGCTCACCCTCATCCGATGGGATCTCATCTTGATCCTGACCCATTCACATCCGCAAAGACCCTATGTCCAAATAAGGTCCCATGCTGAGGTAACCGTGAACTTTTGGAGGAAACTCTTCAACCCATGCCACAGCTAATAGCGCAGTGCTGGGCCTTCAGAGACTGGAACTTCCCTGTTCCATCTTTGCCGTCCAGGCACATGCTAACTTCGCCAGGGTTTTATGTAACTTTTTCAATCCCTTCTAAAGAATAGGCTATTTACATAAGGCCTCCGTGAATGTCTTGTAGTCACTGGCCAGGTGGTTCTTGCCAGGGGGTCTGTGCCAGATACTGGGAGCCAGGGGCTAGGGGACAGCAGTCCCAGCCCTTCAGGAGCCCACGGTCTAGAGGAGGGGAGTGACATGTAAATAAGCAATTACAATACTCCTATTTATTAGGCTGGGGTGAGCGCAGGTCTCCATCCAGAACAATGGTTCCAGAGCTGTTGGCGGCACATGCGGTTCAAGGAGCCAATCCTGCCTTGGCTCTTGCTGCCTGCTCCCCGGGCCTCCCCCCTGCTGCCTGCTCCCTGGGCCTCCCCCTGCTGCCTCCACTCTGGGGTTGGCAGGCTCCTCACAGGTTAATTTCAATCACTGTGCTCATCAAAATCCTTGTCTGCTTTCTGGTTTTGGCCTTAATCATTGTTGGAAGCATCTCAGCTGGCTTACTGTGATTTCACTTTTTTCCCCCGGTTGATGAATTTCTACACCTCTTTTCAAAAGACAAAACAAATTGTTTGTTTAACCTCCCCAGGAATAAGTGGGCCAGGGGTGGCGTGGGAAGGGATGCGTACTTACATTCCTCGTGGGCAGAGCTTCTTGGGTATTTCCAAAGAGATTCCTGACTGACTCACCTTATTTAATTTCTTCCATTGGGTATATCTATATGTACTATTTTCCCCCCACTCCCCACCCCGTGCTCTCTGATTATGCAATGTGGCCAACGTGTAGTTTCCTATTGCTTATTTTTGTATCTTTAAGAGATCAGCACATGGGCCACAGTGAGCACTCAAGGTGTCATTAGTTGACCAACAAATGACAGTCAACATTGGTTGAATGGGGCCTGGGGTTATGTTAGTAGTTTAGGTCTCTTTGGCGAGGCTTGGAAGAACCAGTCTTCTGGGCAAATTCCACAGGTCATCGTTCCCTAAACCAGTGAGTACATTGGAAACATGCGGTTAGAAGGCCCTTGCTAGACACAGAAATGCTCTGTCCCCCCTCGAGATTCTAATTCCTTCCAGCCAGGAGGAGGGCCCGGCCATGGTATGTTGTAGAAGCTCCCCCAGGCTCCTGCCATGTCACCAGCCTTGAAATTCTGATGCCCGGGGGTACCCCAGACCCATCAGATCAGAAGCTCCAGTGTGAGAGCCAGGCGACAGCTGTTGGGTTTTCAAGCTCCGCAGGTGAGGCCAATGTGAAGCCAAGGCTGAGAACCATGGCCCATGCTCAGACTGGAGCTAGCCGGTGGGGCGAACCAGACGCTGGGCCCCGTCCTCAGACTCAGGACGCAGCAGGCCTGCAGTGAGAAATCATATCTCTAGCGAATTTCCTGCTGCCTCTGCCGCCACCGCTGGGCTGAGATCACGCTCTGGGGACTAGGGTCCGAAAGTGAAGTCGCTTTCCCCAGGTGAGTAGGCCATTCTCCCTTCCTCACCCCCACCTCGCTCGGGTTCGTCCTGCCTCATTGACTCAGGGTGGGCATTCCTTTGGTTGGTTCACTGGCTCCCTGCTATTGTCTGGCATCAGGATCAAGGCCAAGTGCAGGCTGGCTTCGCGGAGGAACAGAGGCCTGCTTTGACAGCCTGCCTGGCTTTCGGGTTTTCTTCTCTGGACATTATGCTGGGTGTCGGTACAATGAGTTTTCATGGAACCAGAGTCCCCTTCTCTCTGTTCACCCTCCCCAGAGGCCCAGCGGGGGTGGCTCTTAGCACAGTGGAGGGATCCGGTCCAGACTGGGTGCCAGGGAGCCTCTGAGGTTGTGACAGGTGTGGTAGAGGAGGGTGAGGTGCTCTGGGCTGCAGAGGCAACAGACTTGGAACTGCAGGAAACCAGGAGCACAGGAGCCCGGCGCTCACTGGTGTTTGGTGGGTTAAAGGCAGGGGCGCGGCATACAGCTTGGATGAATATTCTAGCAAGCCTTGCTTGCCGTAGAGAGAAGGGGTCTCTCTTTGTCTCTCTCTCTCTCTCTTTTCTTTCTCCTACCCCAGAGCAGATAATCTGCCATCCAGGTCTGCGGCCCAGGAGCCACTTAATTTAATGGCCGTGATCCTGTTGTAATCATAGAGGCTTCTAGAATCACCTCACTCAGCCCGTGGGACAAAAGCAGTAAATGTCAAAGCTGCCCTCCCAGTGAGACATAAGGCCGTCTTTGTTAAGTGCTAGGCTTCTCTGTGAGCACCTTACCATCTGCAGGCAACGTGCCCACTCCTCTCGACTATTTTTCTTGGCCAGGTAAAGCCCGAGCCCTGAACCCCTGGTAGAGTTATCTGTTCAGAAGGTGGATTCTGTTTGAGGGGGAGGGAGGGACGCCTGAGGGGCAAGCCAA
The DNA here is from genome assembly GCA_004024625.1 of Mellivora capensis. Taxonomy (NCBI): domain Eukaryota; kingdom Metazoa; phylum Chordata; class Mammalia; order Carnivora; family Mustelidae; genus Mellivora; species Mellivora capensis. The sequence goes on from PISX010000686.1 coordinate 62,117, forward strand.
GGAGGTGAGCTCTTCTGCACCGCCCCCTCCCAAATGAGAAATCCACCAGAGCAAGATAGTAATAGTTACCGTTTATTGTACATTTCCTGTGCAGCCTGTGCCGTGCGAGCTCTTTACACGTTTTGTGTAATTTCATTTTGTAGCCAACCATTGGTCAAGGTATTCTTATCAGCATATCACAGAAGAGGAAATGGACACTTAGAATGGGGGTGGGGGGAAGCCCTAGTCTTTAGTCACCCCTGGCCAGTTGTCTAATCTTGCTGAAGGGTCGCTCCCAGTTATCACCGACCCGCAAAGCGCGTGCTCTGATATTTGACCAAGCAGGCCACTGCTCTCAGAATCATTTTTATTCCTTGTGACCATTTACTGGGCTTTCCTAGCTCTGTCCTTGCGTAATTGCTTTGCCATTTAGAGATGTCGTTTCCTTTCTCGGTTATTATGTTAGTGTTGTTCTTTCAGTCCTTTTAAAGAAAAATTAAAAGAACAAATATCAAACACAAACAGAGGAACAGTTAAAACATGCGTAAGAAATAGAGCATGACCGTGAACCCACGGGCCAGCTTCAAGAGTCGAATGCCTCTTTACAGACATTTCAAGCGAGACTGAGGTGTTGTGACTCTGTGCACCGATCTCGGGCCGAGCCACCCCGATGTCTGGCTGGTCTCGTTTTTATCTCCAACAAGCTCTCCAAAATGTTTTACTTAATAAGGTTCAGAGATCCGGGCCCCTTGTGAATGGGGCCTGCTACCTCACACATCCCAGGGAATAGATGCTCTCAACGGAATCATTAAGCTTTTGCAAAAGAAAGAACAGTCCTGGCGATCATGTAGCAAAATGCATAGTTAATAAAAATGGAAATACCCCTGAGGGAAAAATGGAGCATATGTTAGAGTCTCAGGGAAGCAATAGCTCATTTTCTTTGCCAGAACTAAAAAACGGCTTAGAAATTGCATCAGGGACCTCTCTACTCTGGTGTTCCAGCCAAAACCCAAACTGCCCTTGACCACCTCTCTCACAGAAGGTAAACCATGGTGTCTGTTTTCTTTACGCTTCTCTCCAAAGAAAGATACCTGCCGGCACCTAAGTGTAATGACAGCTGTGTTACTTCAAGGATGACACCTACTCTCCCACACTCAGGGAGAGAATTTGTTGATTCATACCATGAAGCCCTGTGGTTCCCAGGCGTGGCAGCTCTGGCGTCCTGGACGTGTGCGAGGAGGTCTTGGAGTAGAACGTTCTCTCTGCATTCATACCTACGCCGAAGCTCAGGCAGACATCCAGCGCTGGTTATCAGACACTCATGGATGCTTTTAGAATCAGACGTGCAAATCCACTCAGTTTCTGAATGAATGGCAACTTTTTGTCACACTTTTTTCTTCTCCCCCAGTCAAGAGACAAGATACTACTATGAAGGGGGTTTGTGAAGTGTTCCGACATTTGAAAATGGGGCTGTTATTTGAAGTTGAGGAGGGTTGGACTGGATCATTTCTCACGTTTCTTGTCCCAAATCGTGTGCTTTTTGTGACCTTGGGACATGGCTTCCGTGTGTTCTGGGGTTTTCATACTTTCAATTCCTTGGATTCTTATCTCTTGTGCAGGATTGTGTCCTGGTTTTATTTTTTGAGCAGGCTTTTACCATGGATTGCGGGCAGAGGCGCTCTCCCAAAGTTCACCGTGGGGCCTTTTTGCCTCACCAAGTCTGAGCCTTTATGTCCTTGATAACCCTCTTGTGGGTTTCTGTGTTCTTCTACTCAGTCATTTCATAATCTCCTAATTTCCTAACTGTAGCATTATATCCATCCTTCCCTAGTCCCTCAGGTGGCCTCTGAACTAAAATTATTACGTCACCCCTTCTCCCATCACATATTTTAACTCTTCATAGTGCAAATGATCTCAATTAGCTAGGGGTTAGGAGGAATGTGATCCGATTTAATAAATTCATACAAATTCATGCAGATGTGACCAAGAGCCCTGTAAGAGACTAATCCCCCCCAGTCATATTATCTTTTTAAAAGAGGATGCTTATTAATCTAAATTAGCCTTTAATTGGTAACTTTCAATAGTAAGAAATAAAAAAAAATTGTGAAAAAGTACAGACACCTAGGAAGAAGGGATAATTTGGTGGGGGGAGGGGTGAGAAAGGGGAGTGGGGAGGGGATGAGCTTCCCAGCCTGGTGGACCAGTCTTAGCTGGGCGTCTGTTCTTAAGGTCAGCAACCTTCTTCCCCCTCTTCAGTCTCTTTCATTCTTCAAAAACTCACAAGTCTTCAAAGGTGCCAATATTTTTCACAGTGGCTCACCTAGCAGGGTGCATAGAGAAGGAGAGAAAAGCTATAGATATTGACAGTAGTAGTAGATTTTTATATAACAATAATTTGCTTGTGTGAGTTCAGGACTTCCTTATTGTGAGTGGGAGCAAAGCAGTCATAGTGATGACTAATTAATATTAGAGCATGCCTGATTATGTGAATACCTTGTAGCATTTGTACCTTATATTCGTTTGGAAGATCTGTGGATTCTGGAGCTCTTTCTTATTCTTTTTTCATTTTTTTACAGGAAGTGATCATATTTTTATTTATAGTCTGTTTGCACTTTATACAAGAATAATAAAAATGTGAGAATTAAAATTCATTTTACCTTATTAAGGGATCACCTGATGCATCTTACTCTTTTTTTTTTCATTACCATATAATGTATTATTTGCTTCAGGGGTACAGGTCTATGAGTCCTCAGTCTTAAACAATTCGCAGCACTCACCATAGCACATACCCTCCCCAATGTCCATAACCCAGCCACCCTATCCTTCCCCTCCCCACAACCCTCAGTTTGTTTCCTGAGATTAAGAGTCTCTTATTTTTGTCTCCTTCCCTGATCTCATCTTGTTTCATTTTTTCCCTCCCTTACCCCCATGAACCCCCACCCTGCCTCTCAAATTCCTCATATCAGTGAGATCATATAATTGTCTTTCTGATTGACTTATTTCACTTAGCATAATGCCCTCTAGTTCCATCCACATTGTTGTAAATGGCAAGATTTCATTTCTTTTGATGGCTGCATAGTATTCCAGTGTGTGTGTGTGTGTGTGTGTGTGTGTGTGTATGCCACATCTTTATCCATTCATCTGTTGATGGACATCTAGGTTCTTTCCATAGTTTGGCTATTGTAGACATTGCTGCTATAAACATTCGGGTGCACGTGCCCTTTTGGATCACTATGTTTGTATCTTTGGAGTCCATTACCCAGTTGTGCAATTGCTGGGTCATAGGGTAGCTCTATTTTCAACTTTTTGAGGAACCTCCATGCTGTATTCCAGAATGGTTGCACGAGCTTGCATTCCCACCAACAGTGTAGGAGGGTTCCCCTTTCTCTGCATCCTTGCCAACATCTGTTGTTTCCTGACTTGTTAGTTGTAGCCATTCTGACTAGTGTGAGGTGGTATCTTACTGTGGTTTTGATTTGTATTTCCCTGATGCAAAGTGATTTTGAGCACTTTTTCATGTGTCTATTGGCCATTTGGGTATCATCTTTGTAGAAATGTCTGTTCTTATCTTCTGCCCATTCATTGATTGGATAATTTGTTCTTAGGGTGTTGAGTTTGATAAGTTCTTTATAGATTTTGGACACTAGCCCTTTATCTGATATGTCATTTGCAAATATCATCTCCCATTCTGTCAGTTGTCTTTTGGTTTTGTTGACTGTTTCCTTTGCTGTGCAAAAGCTTTTGTTGTTGATGAAGTCCCAATAGTTCATTTTTTCCCTTCCCTTGCCTTTGGTGATGTTTCTAGGAAGAAGTTGTTTTGGCGGAGGTCGAAGAGGTTGCTGCCTGTGTTCTGCTCAAGGATTTTGATGGATTCCTGTCTCACATTGAGGTCTTTCACCCATTTTGAGTCTATTTTTGTGTGTAGTGTAAGGAAATGGTCCAGTTTCATTCTTCTGCATATGGCTATCCAATTTTCCCTACACCATTTATTGAAGAGACTGTCTTTTTTCCATTGGACATTCTTTCCTGCTTTGTCAAAAATTAGTTGACCATAGAGTGGAGGGTCCATTCCTGGCCTCTCTATTCTGTTCCACTGATGTATGTGTCTGTTTTTGTGCCAGTACCATACTGTCTTGATAATTGCAGCTTTGTAATAGAGCTTAAAGTCTGGCATTGTGATGCCGCCAACTTTGGTTTTCTTTTCCAACATTCCTCTGGCTATTCGGGGTCTTTTCTGGTTCCATATAAATTTTAGGATTATTTGTTCCATTTCTTTGAAAAAAATGATGGTATTTTGATAGGGATTGCATTAAATTGTAATTAAATTAGATTGCCTTATGTAGCATAGACATTTTCACAATATTTGTTCTTCCAGTCCATGAGCATGGAACATTTTTCCATTTCTTTGTGTGTCTTCCTCAATTTCTTTAGTGAGCACTTTATAGTTTTCTGAATACAGATTCTTTGCCTCTTTGGTTAGGTTTATTCCTAGGTATTTTATAGTTGTGGGTGCAATTGTAAATGGGATTGACTTCTTAATTTCTCTTTCTTCTGTCTTGTTATTGGTGTATAGGAATGCAACTGATTTCTGTGCATTGATTTTATAACCTGACACTTTACTGAATTCCTGTATGAGTTCCAGCAGTTTTGGAGTGGAGTCTTTTGGGTTTTCCTCATAAAGTATCATATCCCCTGCAAAGAGTGAGAGTTTGACTTCTTCTTTGCTGATTCAGATGCCTTTTATTTCTTCTTGTTGTCTAATTGCTGAGGCTAGGACTTTTAGTACTATGTTGAATAGCAGTGGTGATAGTGGACAGCCCTGCTGTATTACTGACCTTAGGGGAAAAGCTCTTAGTTTTTACCCATTGAGAATGATATTTGCTGTGTGTTTTTCATAGATGGCTTTGATGACATTGAGGTATGTACCCTCTCCCTCTATCCCCACACTTTGAAGAGCTTTAATCAAGAAAGGATGCTGTACTTTGTCAAATGCTTTTTCAGCATCTATTGAGAGTATCATATGGCTCTTGTTCTTTCTTTTATTAATGTATTGTATCACACAGATTGATTTGAGGATGTTGAACCAATCTTGAAGCCCAGGAATAAATCCCACTTGGTCATGGTGAATAACTCTTTCAATGTATTGTTGGATCCTATTGGCTAGTATTTTGGTGAGAATATTTGCATCCATGTTCATCAAGGATATTGGTCTGTAATTCTCCTTTTTGATGGGGTCTTTGTCTGGTTTTGGGATCAAGGTAATGCTGGCCTCATAAAATGAATTTGGAAGTTTTCCTTCCATTTCTCTTTTTTGGAACAGTTTTAGGAGTAGGTATTAATTCTTGTTAAAATGTTTGGTAGAATTCCCCTGGGAAGTTATCTGAACTTGGGCTCTCCTTTGTTGGGAGATTTTTGATTACTGCTCCAATCTACTTACTGGTTATGGGTCTGTTCAGGCTTTCTATTTCTTTTTAGTAGTTTATATGTCTCTGGGAATGTATCCATTTCTTCCAGATTGTCAAATTTGCTGGTGTATAGTTCCTCATAATATGTTCTTTTAATTTTTTGTGTTTCTTTGGTGTTGGTTGTGATCTCTCCTCTTTCATTCACAATTTTATTAATTTGGGTCCTTTCTCTTTTCTTTTTGATAAGTCTGGCCAGGGATTTATCAATCTTATTATTCTTTCAAAGAATGAGCTCCTAGTTTCATTGATTTGTTCTATTGTTCTTTTGGTTTCTATTTCATTGATTCCTGCTCTGATCTTCATTATTTCTCTTCTCCTGCTGGGTCTAGGCTTTCTTTGTTGTTCTTTCTCCAGCTCCTTTAGGTGTAGGATTAGGTTATGTACTTGAGACCTTTCTTGTTTCTTGAGAAAACTTGTATCGCTATATACTTTCCTCTCAGGACTGCCTTTGCTGTGTTCCAAAGATTTTGAACAGTTGTGTTTTCATTTTCATTTGTTTCCATGAATTTTTAAAATTCTTCTTTAATTTCCTGGATGACCCATTCATTTTTTAGTAGGATGCTCCTTAGCCTCCATGTCTTTGAGTTCTTTCCAACTTTCCTCTTGTGGTTGAGTTCTAGTTTCAAAGCATTGTGGTCTGAAAATATGCAGGGTATGAGCCCAAACTTTTGGTACCAGTTGAGACCTGACTTGTGACCCAGGATGTGATCTATTCTGGAGAATGTTCCATGTGCACTAGAGAAGAATGTGTATTCTGTTGCTTTGGGATGGAATGTTCTGACTATATCTGTGATGTCTGTCTGGTCCAGTGTGTCATTTAAAGCCTTTATTTCTGGGGCACCTGGGTGGCTCAATTGATTGGGCGACTGCCTTTGGCTCAGGTCGTGATCCTGGAGTCCTGGGATCGAGCCCCACATCGGGCTCCTGCTCAGTGGAGAGCCTGCTTCCCTCTCTCTCTCTCTCTGCCTGCTGCTCTGCCTACTTGAGCTCTCTCTCTCTCTGTGTCTCTGTCAATTAAAATAAATTAAAAAAAAATAAAGCCTTTATTTCCTTGTTGATCTTATGCTTAGATGATCTGTGAGGGGGGTGTTAAAGTCCCCTTCTATTATTGTATTATTGTTGGTGTGTTTCTTTGATTTTGTTATTGATTGGTTTATGTAATTGACTACTCCCATATTACGGGCATAGGTATTTAAAATAGTTAGATCTTCTTGTTGGACAGACCATTTAAGTATGATATAGTGTGCTTCCTCATCTCTTATCATAATCTTTGGCTGAAATTCTAATTTATCTGATATAAGGATTGCCACCCCAGCTTTTTTTTTGATGTCCAATAGCATGGTAAATTGTTTCCCACCCCCTCACTTTAAACCTGGAGCTGTCTTTGGGTCTAAAATGAGTTTCTTGCAGGCAGCATATTGATGGATCTTGTTTTTTTTAATCTATTTTGATACCTTGTGTCTTTTGATTGGGGTATTTAGCCCATTTACATTTAGGGTAACTAGTGAGAGATATGAATTTAGTGTAATTACATTGCCTGTAGGGTGACTGTTACTGTATATTGTCTCTGTTCCTTTCTGGACTGTTACTTTGAGGCTCTCTCTTTGCTTAGAGGACCTCTTTTAATATTCCTATAGGGCTGGTTTGGTTTGCAAATTCTTTTGCTTTTTGTTTGTCCTGGAAGCTTTTTATTTCTCCATTTTCAATGACAGCCTAGCTGGATATAGTATTCTTGGCTGCATATTTTTCTTGTTTAGTGCTCTGAACATATTACGCCAGTCCTTTCTGGCCTGCCAGGTCTCTGTGGATAGGTCTGCTGCCAATCTAATATTTCTACCATTGTATGTTACAGACCTCTTGTTCTGAGCTGCTTTCAGGATTTTCTATTTGTCATTGAGACTTGTAAGTTTTACAATTTGGTGACGGGGTGTTGATCTATTTTTATTGATTTTGAGGCAGGTTCTCTGTGCCTCTTGCATTTTGATGCTTGTTCCCTTCACCAAATTAGGGAAATTCTCTGCTATCATTTGCTCCAATATACTTTCTGCCCCCCCTCTCTTTCTTTTTCTTCTAGAATCCCAATTATTCTACTATTATTTTGTCTTATGGTATCACTTATTTCTCGAATTCTCCCCTTGTGGTCCAGTAGTTGTTTATCTCTCTTTTTATCAGCTTCTCTATTCTCCATCATTTGGTCTTCTATATCACTAATTCTCTTTTCTGCCTCATTTATCCTAGCAGTAGGAGTCTCCATTTTTTATTGCACCTCATTGATAGCTTCTTTTTTTTATTTCAACTTGGCTAGATTTTAGTTCTTTTATTTCTCCAGAAAGGGATTTTATTTTTTCTCCAGAAAGGGATTCTCTAGTATCTTCCATGCTTTTTCCTAGCCCAGCTAGCACCTTGATAATCATCATTCTGAACTCTAGTTCTGATGTCTGTATTGAGTAAGTCCCTAGCCATCAGTGCTGCCTCTTATTCTTTTATTTGAGGTCAGTTTTTCTGCCTTGTCATTTTATCCAGATAAGAATATATGAATGAAAGAACAAAATACTAAAAGGATAGCAATGACCCCAGAAAATATACATTAACCAAATTGGAGGAGACCCAAAACAGGGGAGAGAAGAAAGGAGACAATACACACACATATATAGTGAATAGGTGAATAGAACAGAGCCACACACTTGATTTTGGGTGTATTTTCATCTGTTAGAAGAAACTGCCTCCCAAATTTTAAAGAAAGAGAAACTTATATATATATATACAAAAATAAGGGTAAATATGATGAAGGGATGGAATATGACTGTAAAGATGGAAATTTAAAAAGGTTCTAATAAAAGGAATTGATCTTGTTGGTTGAAAAAAGAAAAAAAGGAGTAATGAATGTGATCAGGCTGGAAACCAGAACAAAGCCATATGCTAGATTTAGGATATATTTTGACCTGTTAGAAGAAACTGTATCACAAAATTTTAAGGAAAGAGAAACCTATATGTGTACAAAGAATAAGGTTAAATACAATGGAGGGGTAAAATATGATAATGACACTGAAAATTTAAAAAGATTTTTAAAAAAGGTATTGATAAAATAGTTTAAAAAGGTTAAAATAAAAAAGAGGAAAAATTTTAAAAAATAGAAAAAGAAAAAAATAAAATTAAAAACATTTAACCTGGAAAGACCAAAGAATCATGGGGAAAAAGCCATGGATTCTATGTGTTGCTTTCCCCAAGCTCTGGAGTTCCACAGTTCTCATTGATTGGTAAACTTGGTCTTGGCTGGGTGTTCTTGCTGATCTTCTGGAAGAGGGGTCTGTTGTCCTGATTCTCAAATGTCTTTGCCCAAGGCAGAATTGCACCACCCTTGCCAGGGGCCGGGCTAAGCAATCTGCTTGGGTTCGCTTTCGGGAGCTTTTGTTCCCTGAACGCTTTCCATACCACTTTGGAGGACAGGAATGAAAATGGTGGCCTCCCAGTCTCCAGCCTGGAGGACCCAAGAGCTTGGGGTCCTCCCTAGGGAAAAGTAGTCAATCCCTCCCATCTCCCTGGTCTCTGGCCGCACTCTGTGCTCACCCAGCCTGAGACTGAGAGTTTCTATCTCTGGCACATGGCCCCATTTGGAGTCTTCAAACCCAGCAGATTCCTGCTGTGAGCACCCATGCTGCTCCTCCCAGAGGAGGAAGGTGAGTCTCCCCGGATTTGCCACTTCTGTGGTCCCTGCTCTAAGAGCAGTGGTCTGATTGCATCTTGGATCACAGTTTAAGGTAATCCTGAGCTGAGAGGCCACTGCTCAGCTCTGTCTCTGCAGTCGGCTTCCCCACTCCGATACCTGGAAGCTTTCTGTACTCAGGAATCCCAGGTCTTTCTATGACCCCACAGGTCCTGAGATCACACTGTCCCTGAGAGTGCTCCACCCCCCCACTCCCCCCACCCCTGCTTAGCCTCTGCAGTGATGTCCCTCAGTGGAGCAGACTTCTAAAATTTCTGATTTTGTGGTCTGTTGCTCCACCCCTTGCCAGGAGCTGGCCCCTCCCCATCCCCGACAGTCTCCCTTCCCGTATATCACCTTGGATTCACTTCTCTGCACATCCTACCTTCCAGAAAGTGGTTGCTTTTCTGTTCCTAGAATTGCTGCTCTTCTTCTCTTGATCTGTTGAGTTTGTAGGTGTTCAGAATGGTTTGATAACTGAACTCCTGGGAACAGATGAAAATTAGGTCTCCTTCTCCTCCACCATCTTGCTCCTCCCCTTGTTCATCTTATCACTCTTTCCTATTCTGTATGAAACAGGGAACCATGTGGACTTGGGTAACTATGCCTGATCTCTAGACAATGTTTATCCCAGAAGAATGGTGGTGGGGAGAGTTTGGGGTGGGGGTGAAGATGGGAGGGGCACTGCGTAGCAAGAAGCTGGTTCAGAGAGGCAGAGGGGCCCTGGGCATCATGAATCCTCATCCGCAAGGAAACAGGGCTGCAGGTCCCATCAGAGTCTTGGGGCGAGGCTTCTAGTTTCCAGGTTGTAGATGGGATATGACAAACCAGAATCTCTATGTTTTTAGAATAAAGACTAGGAAATCTGGAGCAGCTCAGGCTGAGGAGCAAAACAAAGGCTCCATGATCAGAATGGAGGAGTCATGGAGGAGTCAGAGCCAGGGCTGTGGGAAACCCAAGCATACCTAAGCCATGAACTCCATATCCCAGATCAGCCTAATGGTAAGCTTGATCCAAGGCCAAGACCCTTGTGCACAGAGGGCTGGGGAAAGTCAGAATTTCTTGCCACAAGTCAGGTTTGGTTTTGACAAGATTCCAGTGTCTACAGAGCTTCGTCTATCTGAGGAGCTGGCAATGGAAGCAGACATTTAGAATCCGACATAGTGTAATAGAATTACGGAATCAGTACCTGCAAGTTCCAGGGGAATTGTGTGAGACCAGGAAGAGGTAAAGCTAATTCTGCCTGGTGGCTGTTGGGAAAGGTCTTTGTGAGAAAAATCTCTGCCAACCATTGAAGAACAAGGGAGAACAGGTGGAAGAAAAGGCATTGTTTACAAAGGTTTGGGGAGAGAGGTAGGTCCGGTCATGTTGGAGTGTGACGGGAACTGAGAGAGTAGGGCTGGCAGTTCCACTGGGGATGGCAGAGCTTCCTGGGGTGTGGTGATGACTGTTCCTATAGATTTAGGAGTTTGTGCCCTTTCCTACCCTGAGTGACTACAAGGAAACTGGATTTTTAGCAATATAAGCTTCATTTGTGCAGAAAATTCTTACTGAAATCAATCCTTTCTCCAAGGAGCTCTTGTCTTTTTGACTAGAGAACAACTTTCAGAAACCAGTATCTGAGTGTGAAGTGTGCTGGTTGCCGCTGGAGTGTCTGCATGGAGGCAGTCTCGGTGGACAGAGCGAGGCATTCTCCTAAACCACGTGTATTCATGCTTCTATATTCTCCTGTCTACCTGCATCATTGATGTAATGCCATGGGTTCTGTGATCTCTTTTTTATAATTCTGAGATCAAATCTATGGGTTATTGTTTTTTTCCCCACACTTATGAGTACTCCAACTCTCCAGACACCAAGTGGGTGTCCTACAATTGAATTAAATTCTGACACCAACTACCAGGATTTTTTGCAAACCCCACAGGTTGAGGGCTCAGTCCCATTAAACTGCCCCCCATTTCAGATGCCAGTCCCAAATCTGGGTCTTTGGACTTCTTGCAGACCAGCTATGATTTAGGAGTTCCCATGACCCCCCCTCCCCCCAATTCAGGTTCCATAGTTTTTTAGAATGATTCACGGGAGCCAGGAAAGCCCTTACTTAATAAACCCAGTTTATTGTAAAGGCTACAACCCAGGAACAGCCAAACAGAAGAGATGCACAGGGCATGGATGGGAGGTGGGGGGCGGGTTTGGAGCTTGCATGACCTCCGTGTGTTCACCAATGGAGACACTCTCCAAACCCTATCATTTAGGGTTTTACAGAGGTTTGGTTGTGTTGGCAAGATTGATTAAATCATTGGCTGTTGGTGACTAACTCAATCTCCAGCCTCTCTCTCCTTCCCGTAGGCTGGGGTGGGGCTAAAAGTTCTGACCCTCTAATCCCAGGGTTGCTTCCTTTGGCAACAAACGCTATCCTGAAACTATCTAGAGGCCCACCAAGAGTCCCCTCCCCATATCAGAAAATCTTGTTCTAGGAACCAGGGAGGAAAACTAAATCTATATTATTATGTCACAGTCTCACAGATCTTACTAATGCCTCTGCCTCCAGTCCAACACTATGGGGTTTATTCTAATCTTCCCTCTGTCCTTGTTACCTTTTCTCCAACAACAAGGAACTTCCTCTCATGTGTTACGCATTTATTTGCTCATTTACCCCTCTGAGAAACAAAGTCACTACCTAGATTATAGCCATTCATACATGGTTCTTTTTGCCCTTAGTCTTACACTATCCAGTTAAGATACTTGTTTTCCAAAGTGACTGAGCTTGGTCCTATTCCTCTCCATCCACTCCATGTGGTTTTATTCATAATACAGTTAGGCTCACTTGTTACTGTTTGTATTCAATTTGGCTTCCTAGCACATCTTAGTTGGTTTTAATTAATTAATTTTTTTCAGGATGGGGAGGGCATTTGAAACATTACTGTGGCTTTCACATTGTTATGCCAAAAAAAAATCAGGGGCACTTTGGTGGCTCAGTTGGTTGATCATCTGACTCCGACTTTGGCTCAGGTCATGATCTTGGGGTTATGGGATCGAGCCCCACATCTGGCTCTGTGCTCAGCAGGGAGTCTACATGACATTCTTTCCCTCTGCCCCTCTCCCCATTCTCTCTCTTTCTCTCAAAATAAATAAATCTTTTAAAAAAGTCCAGAGGTATCATCATCTTTCTTCCCAGTACCGGTACCACATCCCTCAACTTCTCCTACGTTTCCTACCTCTTTCCCACCCATCCCAGGTAACCAGTCTCTTTGGTTTCTGGTTTAACACACCCCGCACCCCCCCCACCTTTTTTTCCCCAAAAATGAGTAGATATTTGAGCATATATTTTCTCATTTTTCTTTTATGGGTTGAATTCTGTCCTTCCTCCCTATTTCATATGTTGACATCCCTGCCCCTTTCCTGACCCCACATACTTCAGAATGTCACCTTATTTGGAAATAGGGTCGCTGCACATATAATTATTTAAGATGAGGTTATTGGACTAGCCGTCAACCAGTATGACTGGCATCCTTGTACAAAGGGGTATGGACACAGACAAACAGGGAGAAGAACACGTGCTTGTTGCTGGAGCTCAAGCAGGCAAGGGCACCTGGCTCTGTGGGGCCCAGGAAGACCAGGTTTGGCCTGTGACCCCCAACAATCCAAAGGCAGGTGGGAGAACAAGAAGGGAATTTATTTCAGTGAGGCCAATACTGGGAAGACAGTAGACTCATGTCTCAAAGACTGTCTCCAAAGTGCTGACAGTGGTCCTAGGTTTATAGAAGGCAAAGGTGGGACAAAGTCTGTGGATATGCAGGTGGGCAGTAGAGGTGATGTTGATCCTTGGTTTGGGGTCAGTCTTGACCCCAAGCAAGGACAAGTAGAGCAGTTTCTGCTTGAGCGTCTAGTTTCAGTTCCTATCCTAGGAGGTTTCACCTTCAGGTTCTTTCGCCTGAGTTCAGAGAGAAGCTGGAAAGGAGGACTCAATCAATTAGAACATACAGATGGAGGTCAGAATAGCAGTGGTTGAAGTCCTCTTTCCTGGAGATGAAGGCAGAGACCAGGGGATGCTTCTGGAAGCCAGTGAAAACCGAAGGTTCCTACAGATGCTAGGGAAAGGGTATGGAACAGATTATCCCTCATGGTCCTGAGAAGGAACCAACTCTGCCCACACCTTGATCTTGAACTTCTGGCTTCCAGAACTCTGAAACAATCCATTTCTGTGGTTTGAAAGCTACTCAGTTTGAGATAATTTGTTAGAGCAGCCCTAGAAAAAAATACACCCCTCTTTCTTTTCATACAAGGGTACCATACTGTAAGTACACTTGTGCAGTGTTTGTCTACATCCTAAGAATCAGCCCTATAGAGGCTGCATTCATTCTTTTTTTTCTTTTTTTAAGAGAGAGTGAATGCACACAAGTGGGAGGGGGCGGAGGAAGATGGAGAGAATCTTAAGCAAACTCAACCCTTAGTGCTGAACCTGATATGGGGCCCAATCTCATGACCCTGAGATCATGACCAAAATTAAGAGTCAGATGCTTAACCAACTGAGCCACCCAGGTGTCCCTGCCTTCATTGTTTTTTAATAGCTGCATAGCACTCCAGTGAGGGGATGTACCAAGTCTACTCAATTGCTCTCCTGTGTGTAAGCATTTAGGTTGCTCCCGATATTTTGCGATTACAGATGATACCACAATGCATACCCTTATACACATGTATTCTTTGTTAAAATGTATTTTTATACTGTTGGAAGCATATCTTCGAGGTGCATTGCTAGCAGTGGGGCTGCTGGGTGGAAAGGGAAGCACATACGCAGTTTTGTTAGGTGTTGCCAAATTTCCTTTCAGGAGAGTCCTACCAATTTCCATCCCACCACAAGTGGAGGAGGGTGCTGATTTTCCCACAGCCTCCTCTATGGGCTCTGTTGCCATATTTTGAAATTTTTGCCAGTCTGACAGGTGAGAAATGGTATCTCAGGAACGTTGTAATTTGAGTTTCTCTAATTATGAGTGAGTTTGAACATTTTTTTCATTTTCAGATCATTGTTCTATCTTTTTTGTGAGTTGTCTGTTCATGTCTTTCCCCTTGTTTTCCTATTGGGTTTTATTCCTTTGCCCCACAGATTTTGAGAGGTCTTTATACAGAAGGATATGACCCCTGGTCGACGCCGTGTATTGGATTTTTTCCTCAGTTTGTCAGATGACTTTGCATAACACATAAGACCATAAACACTTTTTTTAGCTTGTATTTATCCAAATCTGTCCTTTTTTTTTTTTTTAATTGCATCTAGGCTTGGATCATAGGTAGAAAGCTTTTTCCTGTGCCGAGACTAGCCCTCTGTAATGCCAGTTCAGATACTCAGGTAGAGCATCAACAGAGTGGATTCGGCCATCGATCGGAAGTGGTTTGCCAAGTTCCATGGGATCCAGGCGACAGCCTAGCCAGCCAGGTGAAGCACACTCCCAATTTTTTATAGCTAATTTTTACAACAGGTTCTTATGCACATGCCCAGTGAGCAGTTGCATACGATCCACAGATGTTCATTTGTCAAGAGGGTCCAAGGCCTGACATCAAGCCCCAACGGAGCCACAATTGCCTGAACTGGAAGACACATGAGGCTTTTGGTAGGACTTGTTCCAAGGTGTAGATGAGTAAGTTCTCCTCTCTGTGGGCAAGAAACTAAGGCAAAGAGTGGGGTGTGGCGGTCATTAGTTGTCTTGAGACAGGGAGGATTTAAAGATTAAAAAAAAAAAAAACTTTCAGTCTCTAAGTCTGGGGTTATAAATCTGAGAATTTATGTTGAGCTTTTCTTTCTGAAAAATTTTTTTAATCTCAGCACTTGAAAGCTAGTATTCTTTAAAGTCCTTCTCAATCTCATGATCATTTTCTGCTTCCTCCCTCATCAAATTAGGGAAGCCAGACAGAGGTACAGTTTCAGTGATTGAATGCATTGTTCAATTAGGCATTTGTGTGGTTCATTCGGCAAATATTTGTCCAGACTTATCTTCCAGGCAGAGGGTGTGTGCGTGTGTGTGTGTGTGTGTGCACGTGCACATATGTGCATATGTACATGCATTTTAACTGATGCCTATACCTTCCCAAGTCCAGCAAGAGCCTCTGCGATTAGAGCCTGGGCAACGGTACCAACCAATGACCACCAGGACTTCTCGGGTGATTGTCATATGCAAGCAGCGGTGAGGTTAGCTATTCTGTGTCACGTTTTGCAAATTTGATGTGTCTACAAATTACTCAGGAATCTTGTCAACATGCAGATTGTGACTTAGTAGATCTGGATCCGGGGAGAGGGGAGCTCTGAGATTCTGTATTTTTTAAAAAAGATTTTATTTTTTATTTGACAGAGAGTGCACAGGAATGAGCACAAGGAAGGGGAGCAGCAGAGGGAGTGGGAGAAGCGGGCTCTCCCCCCAGCTGGGAGCCCATTGTGGGACTCGATCCCAGGACCCTGGGATCATGGACCTGAGCTGCAGGCAGATGCTTAACTGACTGAGTCACCCAGGTGCCCCGAGATTCTGCATTTCTAACAGGCTCCCGCGGGAGGCAGATGTGCCGCTTCATGACCACACTGGGGAGCCAGGTTAGACCACACCAGAAAGCAAGTTTGTGGATGTGTTTGTTGAACAGCTTCAGCCATTAGGACAGACTGAATGGTTGTCTTGAGTCTTGAGCCTTTCCTAGAGGCATGACTTTTCTCTGTGTAGGGTTTTTGTTGTTGTTGTTGTTTTTGTTTTGTTTTGTTTTGTTTTTTAAATCCCCAAAGCTGAAAAAGTCTTTACCCATAAGGCTTGAGGCTGTGGCTCAAGTCTGTGAAACACAACCCCATAGAAAGTGTAACTCAACTATGTAATCCGTACTGGTGTGGCCAGCAAGCTCTTTTCAGGAATGACATCTATCCCGTTTCCCTTTGTTGTTGCTCTCTGTGGATTCTGTACTATTATGAACCGTGTAATTGCAGGTTGGAAGAAGCTATCCAGTCCACACTGTGGAGCCCATGTTTCAACCCTCTACAGATGCTCCAAACCTCCCCAACCAGCAGTCAAAACAATGGAGGTTTCCCCAACATGAAACAAACCCAGGACTGCCCCCATCTGATTCTTCGGATGAGCCCAATGGCAGCTCCTTCAAACAGTCCTGGAGCTCTTCTGCTAGTTTTGATCCAAGATGTGATTAGTGGTTAACGGGCCTTGAAAGACATCTTTATTTATTACTGTTGCAAAGACTGTTGCCTTGATATTGATCTTTTCCAATTTTCTATTTTGTCCTTTGAAATGCTAAGAACCCAGCAGGAAGACTCATGGCCTCCAGCACTTACTTTGTTTAAAGCTCATTTCCTTTTGCAATTAGTGTAGTGATATTTCATTGTAATTGTTATTTGGTGTGCTTTTCCTTTAGACCAGAGGCTTGAAATGAATGAGGCCCTGCCATTTTAAAGGTAGGCGGCAGGTGGAGGAGAATGTCACTTGAAAATAAATTCAAACTTCCGTTGAGGCATCAGGACCAGACTTGATCAGTGTGCTTATCAAGAAATTGTAATTCTTCATAGAACTCTGGGGAAAAAAGTTCAGTGTCCGTGCTGGGAATTCTAGAAAGATGATAGTTTTGTTGATCAGAATGTCTACTATCCAGAGTATTTTTAGGTCAATATTCATGTTCAGAAAAGATGAGTTAAATAATACTGTGGTTTCTTCAATGGATAATGTTTATATCTTTGATCCGTTTGCTCAGTTTGGTGCTGAGTCCTACATGGGACACACGGATGGGTGAATGACAGACACATCGCTGCGCTCACGGGACTGAGTCACGGGGAGGAAGTAGATAGATAAGACAGGGAGCCACATCACAGAAGCGGGTGAGGTTCTAAAGTTAGTCCGCCAAAAAGACTGCACAAAGTCAAAGCATGACAGAGATATGTGTCATTTCAACAAGTCTCCCTCAGCCCGCATCTCTAGCTCCAGAGATGATTCCATTCTGTCATGTACGTCCCGGCTAGAGAAGTGGGCCTGTGTCTGGGGCCGCGTGCTTGTGAAGGTACAGGTCTTTAAATGTGAGGATGATTCCGGAGAGGGCAGATGCCCACAGGACAAAAGGCACGTGTGTATGAGCTGCAGATGTGTGTGCCTGCCCCCCGAGACGTACATGCCCGGTGAGTGGACCAGCAGGCGGATTCCCTGCCCTGTCTTGTTCTTTTTCTTGTGAATTCATATATGTACTTTCTGTTCGCTGCCTGGAGCTGAGGGACGGTATTTGACTTCTGCTGTGACTCTGGTGTATGAAGACAGGCAGACTTAGAGGTGCTGGAAGGAAGGTATGCTCAAACCGGGAGGGGGTTTGGGGGAAGGAGAGATTCATTCCAACCAGGAGATGGGGGGGAAGTCTTTTGGGAATAGTGGAGATGGAAGTCAGGCTTCAGAGGAGGATGTAACTTTGACAGTGTATAGGGAGCTTGAGGCTCAGGTGGAAAAGGCAGAGAGGATGCTGGGTCTGGCCTCTGGGAAGCAGGTATGGGAAAGTGTGGGTGCACAGCGAGGGTGATGCTGTGTGACCTTCAGAATGTCTTCCTCCCAGCAGGAGCAGTCTCTATTCTATAGGGGGTATTCGAGTGACATTATGGGATGACAAGTGCACGGGCAGCAGGGAGGTTTAACCTGGGGTGATAGAGCTTGGGGGTGGGGGGATGTTCTGAGGTGGCTGTGGTGGGCGTCTTGGAGGCTTGCAGGGGAAGCAGAACGGAGACCAGAAGGGGCCCCCTGAGGTGGGGGGGGCATGGTAGGTTTCGAAGGACCTGAAGATAATAGGGACAGGAGGCTATACCAGAATCTCTAGGAGGTAGAGGCCACCACAGTTTTAAAAAGCACATTCGGGACACCTGGGTGGCTCAGTCATTAAGCATCTGCCTTCAGCTCAGGTCATGATCCCAGGGTCCTAGGATGGAGCCCCACATTGGGCTCCCAAGTCAGTGGGGAGTCTGCTTCTCCCTCTGCCCCTCTCCCTGTTCATGCTTTTTCTCTCTGTCTCAAAATCTTTAAAAATATGAAAAAAGCACATTCAATATTTTATATTTGGAAAACAAAAAAAAAATGAGATTATTTTTTAATGCTACAAATAATAGAGAGCAGAATGCAAGAATCATTGTGGGGTCAGGAGATGGGGAGGGAGCGCAGCATGTCTCACTGGCTGGGCAGGGGATTCTGCAGAGGTACAGGGTGAGTCTGAGAGCAAAGAAGGGGTCAGGGAGAAATGCTTTTCCCAGAGAAGCCAGTGGGACAAAGCAGGGGTCCTAAAAGGTGTGTGATACCTGCACTGCTGAGGGGCTTAAAGGTCTGTTCGGTGAGGGTGTTCCTGGGGGACACAAACCCTAGGGGGTTTGTGCATGAACCCCCGCTTTGGCAACCTTAGAATAAAGTTGTTAAGTGTGTGAAACAAAGTGCATACGATCATGAAGGAAACTAAAGTAAAACTACTAAAATCATTAAAATAATATACGTACTTGAATCTCTTTTTAAAAAATGTTTTATTTATTTATTTGAGAGAGAGCAAAAGTAAGAAAGCACAAGTGGGGAGGGAGGGAGGCAGCAGCAGAGGGAGAGGGAGAAGTGGGCTCCTTGCTCAGTGATGCAGGACTCGATCCCAGGATCCTGGGATCATGACCTGAGCTGAAGGCAGACGCTTAACCAACTGAGCCACCCAGGAGCCCAAAATACGTACTTATAACTAAGACACTGAGTGATAAGAACTAGAGGCAGGTCTACTCATTAATGTAATTTTGCAATAGTGATGAGTGTAAATAACATTTCGAGACTTGCAACAACTTTAAGGTGATGTGGAATATTTTTGATAGCTCATCTTAACTAATATTAAATGGCGTGTTGCCAACCTTCATGAGGACAAGAAATGCCAAATTTCAGTTAGAGGTCAGGGAAGATAGAGATGTACCGTTTCTTCCATCTTGAGTTCATAGACTCTGTGAATTCTGTGAATTCAGGTTAAGATCCTTTGGAATCCCACAGCCAGCCCAAGCCATTCTCTGAACTTTGGAGTGTGGGAATGGGGATGGAGAAGTAGTCTGCCATCACTGCTCTCAGCGTTCATCAGATAAACCATACCCTTTTGGTGGATTCAAGATGGTGGGAAGGTGGGTTCAGCAGAGGTTTATGTGGGGATGCTGGAGGGCCCTGAGAAGGAGGGCTCTGGGCTCTAAATAGAATTAGTTTGGGCCACTCATGGCAACTGTGCAAGCCTTAAGGACTGTAGAACAAGGAGGAGCTCTAGGTGTGTCCTAATCCATGCAGAGCATTCTAGAAGACCACACACATTTATTACAAGGATCCATTTAACATTTGATACAGAAGATTTAGGGTTTTTTTTTTTAAGATTTTATTTATTTATTTGACAGAGAGATCACAAGTAGGCAGAGAGGCAGGCAGAGAGAGAGGGGAAAGCAGCCTCCCCACTGAGCAGAGAGCCTGATGCGGGGCTCGATCCCAGGACCCTGGAACCATGACCTGAGCTGAAGGCAGAGGGTTAACCCACTGAGCCTCCCAGGTGCCCCCAGAAGATTTAGTTTTTGAGGAGTTTCAGGGAAATGCATTGCATCTCTGGATTTATGGGATGTAAGTGAAATATTTTTTGATAACAATTTTTTTAAATTTATTTTATTTTTTTTTATTTCTTTTCAGTGTAACAGAGTTCATAGTTTTACACCACACCCAGTGCTCCATGCAATGCGTGCCCTCCACAATACCCACCACCTGGCTCCCCCAACCTCCCACCCCCCCGCCCCTTCAAAACCCTCAGGTTGTTTTTCAGAGTCCACAGTCTCTCATGGTTCATCTCCCCCCCAATTTCCCTCAACTCCTTTTTTTGAGATGTAAGCAAATATTTTTTGATAATATGTTTGATCAAAAACATGAAGTTTTTGGTCTCATGTGGAAAACCTTACCCTAGGTCTATTTTGGGTGCAAAAGCATTGTCCATAGCTTGATAATCATTAAAGATTCCCTCCCTTAAAGACTGCACACGTCATTAAGGATGCAAGAAAATGTCAAGAAGACACTAATTTTCCAAGTGTTTAGACTATGGACATGTAATCTGCTGCTACAAGTGGCAGTGGTCACTGCTGAGCCCATGTCTGTTGACTTGCTCGAGCAGGCTGGCCCCACAAGGCCCTTATTCCACAAGGGGATGATGACTGTCATTGTGGAGATTTCTCAGGCCATAGTGGAAGAAGAGCTTGGGGAGTCTTGAACTGTTTTCTTAGGAGCTAATTCCAAGTGGGCCACTCGGTCCCATGATGGGAATCAGAGTCCTCTTGCATTTTCTTTCTTTTGACAGCATGGAGCTCACCACAAAGCCATGATGTTTAGTCATGCGGATTTGCTGGAATTCAAAAGCTGTCTGAAAGTACTGCAAAGAGGACTGAAAATTTCAGAATGTGGCATGAGGTAAACGTGTTGTAATGCTTGCGAATCAATGTATCTCCCCCTCTTTCGGTGTGAGGCAGAGATCGGTACCTGCTGGCTTTGCACCTTAGCAGGCAGGCTCCTAAGCCAGACTCTCCCCGTGCCAGTTGTCTGGTCCTTGGAAACTGAGTCCCAAACTACACCAACGTGTAACCTATATGGAACTCTCTTGTGCAGTAATTGTAAGCCTTTGAGAAATGCACACTTTCTGTCCTGCTCTCCCTTGCCTTCCTGAGTCTACAAGAGCAAAGTTATTGGTGTTCTTAAGAAGACCCAGCTGGGACTTAGTGTCCAGGTGGGAGAGGCTTTCAGTGGTTGCTGGCAGGATTTTGTGATGAAATGTACAAGGTTCCAGGCTCTAACAGTTCCGTGTCAGTTTCCTGGGGCTGCTGCAACAGATCTCAAGTTTGTTTTCAAGCAATAGAAATTCATGCTATCACAGTTTCAAGGCCCAGAAATCCACAATCCACAATCAAGGTATTGGCAGGACTGGCTCCTTGTGGAGGCTCCTAGGGAGACTCTGTTGCCTGCTTCTCTCGCAGCTTCTGGTGGCCCCTGGTGTTCTTGGCTTGTAGCAGCAGCAACCCCCCACCCGCCCCCGCCCCGCAATCTGTTTCTGTCATCACATGGCTGCCTCCCCTGTGTCTGTCAGATCTCCCTCTCATTTCTCTTATAGGGACACCAGTCCCTGGAGTTAGTCTATTGCATATGGACACCCTAAATCTGGTGTGAGCTCATCCAGAGATCCTGAACTTAATTACAGCTGCAAAAACTATTTCCAAATGAGGTCATATTCATAGGTACCAGGAGTTGGGATTTGGACTTATCTTTTTGTGGGGATACTATTTAACCCACTATCTCCTAGAGAAGAGGCAGTTAGGCGTGGGGGAAGGAACATGGATTTGGAATTAGAGCAACTGGTTTGAAGCCCAGCTCTGCCACTGTGAGGCTCTGCGGATTATTTAAACTTCCGAGCTGTAATTTTTCATCTGTGGCATGAAGATAATGATGGAAAACTTGCAGACTTTCTGTGATTAAAGGAGGTTAGGTCAGGGATATACCGGGTACAGTGCCTGAGACCTATCAGCGACCCAATGAATGGTATCTATTCTTACTGTCTTTAAGACCAAAGTGTGGTGCAGCCCAGGTTTGGTTCCTTATCTGGTCCTCATGTGGAGCCACGGTATTCGGATGTGATACGGCTACTACTGGGGCCGTTCCAGCGGGTTATAGATGTAAAAATTGGCATCATCTGGACTAAAAGTTGGGACCCCTTCTCTCTCTCTGTCATCGTCTCTGCTACCCCTCCTGGTGCTTCCGAGTGGAGCTGGCCTATGTCCGGCCCTGCACTGAGCCACAGAACCTAACCCGTGTCAGTGTAGATCCAAGTGTGGAGTGGATTGTGAGGAAAATGCACCAAACACTAGTGGGACAGACGGGTGAGTGTCAGTACGCTCAAACTCAAACCCTGAGTTGTGGCTAACTTTTCTGCAGTTCCCCGATAGACTGAAATATAAAGAACCTGGTCAACAGCTCATCCTGTTTGGTTATAGCTCAGGGAATGGGAGGGATGAAGGATTTTGTGGCTGATGTCCCGATCGGATCGTCAATAGGATTTGCTGCTATCACCAACTGTGTGACCCTGGACAGATGATTTAACCTTTCTTTGCCTCAGTTTTCCCACTTGTTATAGAGGATAGTTATGGGACCATCTGTGGCTGACATGTGGTTCACATGCTTATGAAGGCAAAGCCCTGAGGCCAGGTGGGGCGATTGTTTACCACAATGTCTGGACCACGGTTTTATATCTTAGGAGGGAGTTTTTCCTCGCTCTGTTTTTTTTTTTTTTTAATTTTTATTTATTTATTTGACAGAGATCACAAGCAGGCAGAGAGACAGGCAGAGAGGCAGGCAGAGAGAGAGAGAGACGGGGAAGCAGACTCCCAGCTGAGCAGAGAGCCCGATATGGGGCTCGATCCCAGGACCCTGGGATCATGACCTGAGCTGAAGGCAAAGGCTTTAACCCACTGAGCCACCCAGGCGCCCCTCGCTCTGTTTTTTTTTTTTTTTAAAGTCAAAAGGGAACTGAGGTTTTGTATTTTCTCAGACCCCACTCCCATGAGTCACTTATTTTGTAGGCTAAGCATGTTCGGAATTGATGATGGAATTTTCTGGATTAGTTTTCAGGTAGTACAGGTGGGCTGGGGTAAATATGGTCAGTGATGGAATCTGGGGCTGAGGGGACTAGGAAAGCAGACATTCTAGTCAGTAGAGACAGTCTTTGCTCTAGGATGGGAAAACAACTTTTGAACTTGGCTTTAGTTGGAGCTTTAAAACATTTGCAAACTTTCTTATTCCTCTCAAAAGATAAAAGATCATAGGAAACAATAACACAGTTACTTCCATGCCAACATCAAAAGTAAATATCAAATTAGCTTCAGATCCCATTAAAAAGAACGAAAGAAAGAACATGTCACAGATGTAGCTGAAGTTTGGTCCTTTCTCTACCTACCCTCCCTGCTGACACATTATATACATGTGTTAATATGGCCACTACTATTCATGCCTCCAGACTACAGTTATGTCTTGAACTGGATGTAGGTCATTCTTGTGTCTGTTCTCGTATGTTCTAAACCATGTGTGTACGTATCTATAACAATAAATATGTGCTTTAAAATTTTTAAATTTTATCTGAATGATGTTATAGACATAAATCTTATTCATTTTAATTTCTGAATGGAATTCTATTATATGATTAAAACATAGTTTATTTACTTGTATGCTTCCTGAGGGATAGTTTGATGGTTTCCACTCAGGCAGAGCTATAGCGGACAGCCTTGTATATGGCACATGGCAGTGTGCCTGTGTGAGATTGTCTATGGAGCTAGAACTTGGGTGTGGAGAATGTGTAAGGAAGCACATCTTATTCACAAACTGTTCTCAAGTAGTTCTGCCATAGTTTGCACGTTTTAGACAGGGAGTGTGGTGGCATTCAAAAATAACCTTAAATATTTCTGCGAAATGGATGGAATGTGTTGAGGAAACCAGCATTTAGCAAAACTTGAACAGAAACATTACAAATCTTGCATTCCTGACTTTCAAATAGCATCCTTACTTACTGTCAAATGTGATGTATGTATGCCCGTATTTTTACACCATAGTTTCAATGTTGCTGGACCCATAGTCCAAATGTCCGATTGCTGGGAGTTTTGAGTATGTTTTTCATTTATTACTAAGATGCTAAATACTCCACACGCTTTAGGAAATTCTTCCAGTGTTTGACTTCAAAGAGGGAAGTGCTTCATATTAACCAAACAAATCTGGATTATACAAAGAGTTTAACCCTTTCGCTGCAAAACTGGAGGAAAGGGGATGGTATGGGGAACACAACTCCATAGAAAGTATTTCAGTGATGGCCAGATACTGTTTCTACTTCCACAGAATTTATAATCTAGTTGTGGGTGATAGACTATTGAAGACAAAGTGATTAAGCGATGGCTTTGTAACAATATATCGGCAAGTAGGTGAAGGACACGTTTTCCATATTTTATGATGGAGGAAATAAGGACTGAACGAGGTAGAGCAGAGTAGAGTTAGATTAGAAGGATCTGGTAGGAAATTAATAGCCAGAGAGTGAAATTCACATAGCATGATGGAAAATGCCATTTATTATCTTCACCTCAGTTGATTAATAGGTCTTGGTGATGTTGAATGATTCTAAATCATTCATCTAAATGAAGAAAGGAATGGAACATCATTGGTGTTGACTACATTTCAGAGGGATTCTTGCCGCCCTTTATGAACTGGCTGGCCATTGGCAGAGTTTTTAACTCCCCTTTCAGTCCTGGAGACAGACTTCCTGCCAGTGAATTATTACTAGGGCATCTGAGTCCATCTCCAGAACCAAGTTGTAAACCTGAAAGAGTATCTTGGCCATGTGCATTTTCAACAGTTTTACACAACCTGTGTGGAGCTCAAATGTCACTTAGAATTGAGAGCACAATCCACATTTGCCAGAGGAACATGGCCAGTGAGGCCAAGAAATGAAGTGACGCCAAGCTGGCTGCCGCCCCAGGAAGTTTGGTCTTTGGTGGTGCCTCTGCTTTGGGACTGTTTGGGAGGGGGAACATGGCACCAAGATGTTTACAGGCTTTCTTCCAGAATAAGAACAAATGTTCGCTTCAACAAGTTAACATTTCAAGGTGACTGGTGATGAATTTCACGTCACCTTTTGCTTTTCAGAATTTTCTTTGTGTAATAGCGTGCCTCTTCTCTGAGTGGATCTTCCCATTGCTCCCCACTACACCTGTAACAGGGTTTCCAAACATCAGCACTACTGACATTTTGGGCCAGAGAATTTTTTGTTGTGGGGGCCATCCTGTATATTGTAGGATGTTTAGCAATATTTCTGGTCTCTATCTACTAGATGCCGGAGGCATCAACCTCTCCTCCACCCTATAATTGTGAGAATGAAGATTGTCTCCAGATACTGCCAGATGTTTTATGGGGGACAAAATAACCTCCTGTTGAGAACCACTGACCTAGAGGAACATCTAAACTCCTTTCCATGGCCAACAAAGACATTAGCTTCCTCTTTGACCTCTTGTCTAGCTGTCTTCTCTGGTTCATTAGGTCCCCCTGTTCTTTGAGCCAAGATCATTCCCTTTTTAGGGTTTCTGCTTGAGGCAAACAGTTCAGCCTGAATGGTTCTTTGCTTGGATCTTTACATGGTTGGCTGGCTCCTAATTATCATTTAGGCTCAAGTCTGAGGCCTTCCTTGGCTTTCCTATCTAAAACCACCTACCTTACCATCCTATTCACTATTATATCTATTTTCTTCATTATACTTATCCCTACCAGGATGATCTAGTATATTACTATGTTTTCTTGTTTATCACTTGTCTCCTAGTAGACCATAAACTTCCAAGAATAGAAGCCATGTCTATCTTGCTTGTTACCACATCCTGGAGTCTAACACCTACTTGGCACTCAAAAAATTTACTTGAATGAAATGATGAAAACGGTTGGCTAAGGAGGTAGACCAGATGACCGCTTCCTTACTGGGTTGAGGTCTCACTTGAAGACGGTGCTGAAAGTAGGTTGAATGGGGTAGACTTGGCTGAATGGTTTTCAGGAAGTGACTTTAAGTTTTACAAACTCCTAGATTCCAGCAGACCTCTTCCCTCACTCCCCAGCCATATTGCCCCAGTTCTTGTTAGTGGCTCCCTAACAGATTGTTGTCCGCTGAAAGTCCCAGGTCACCCTCAAAGCCTAACTCATATGCTCTCATGAAAGATTGGCATGGGGGACAGGTTCCAGTTCCTTCCCAAGTTCCCCTCTTTCATGGTTCTTCTCCACGGATAATTCCCCAACTGAGCTTCAAGCTTATAGTGCAAAGACCAATGAGGTCATCATAGTCTGCTTGGAACGTTCAGCAATTCCAGCACAGTCAGCCTTGTGGAGGCCATGCGTGGCGCAGGCTTTCCACACCAGGCGCAGAATGCCTGTTGGTTTCAGGTCGAGGTGCACAAGTAGGGCAGGCAGAGCGTTGCATTAATGAAAGCAGCGAAAACGAAACGGGCGGTGAAAGGGCTCGCTTTTATTTTGTTTTCACACATTAGGTTCTGCTTATAGCAGACAAGTACCAGTGGAAATGTTCTGAAAAGAGCCTTTGTGTAGGAGCTGGACGTTGCTCCATCAGAGTTGTCATTTCAGGAATGTCGCCAGATGTATTGACTTACTAGCAATTGCTTTGGTGCCATCTGGCCTCTTGGAGGCCGTGCTCGGGATGGAAAAAGCTGAACAGAAGAAATGAAATTTGTTCATCATGCCATTACCCTTGCTGCTTATTTAAAGAAGGGGGGAAAATGTAACTTCTTGGCAGGGGGGGATGCCATTTGAAAATAAAATATAAGGTTTTTAGGAGTAAGAGTTCCAGAACTCCAAAGTCAGCCGTGATGTTTACACAGAGACTTGAAAGCTGGCCTCCCTTGCTGTCATATTGTATATATATATGTTTTGTTCAATGTAAAACTTCTTTGTGACCCTACTGTTCTGTAGGTAAAAAAAAAAAAAAAAAGTTAACCCCTTGGATCCTGTGCATTTGAGTGAGCTTCCTTTTAATGCTGCTTGGAATGTCACTAGTAAACTGACCCTGTGGCTTTTATCCCATGACAGGGATTTCTGCTTTATCCCCGGCTTATAGTAAATAGCTTAGTTGTCACCTGGTATAAACCGTTTTCCTGCATAAAGGGGGCTCTCCAGGCAAATCAGATTCAAGTTGCTTTCCCCCCTGCTTGTCCATGATCTTTCTCCTCTTCATAGCTGAAGGGCTTCATTTCTGGGCATTCCTTCAATCAGTTACTCAAGCTGGGGCTGACTAGGCTGATTAGCATCTCAGACATTGAATTAGTAAGTTTTCTGACCTACTATTAGTGGTGAAAACACTGTTGTATATCCAGAGCCATCTACATAATCTACAGGGTTCAGTGTAAAAGGACGATGTGGGACCCGTTACTCAAAAGGCATTAAGAATTGCAGGGCGCCTGGGTGGCTCAGTGGGTTAAAGCCTCTGCCTTTGGCTCAGGTCATCATCCTGGGGACCTGGGATCGAGTCCCACATCGGGCTCTCTGCTCAGCAGAGAACCTGCTTCCCTCTCTTTCTCTGCCTGCCTCTCTGCCTACTTGTGATCTCTGTCTGTCAAATAAATAAATAAAATCTTTAAAAACAAAACAAAAAAAGAATTGCAAGATGGTGACAGCAAAGCGTTAAACCAAGCATGATGGCTTTCTGACCACGGTCCAGTGGGAATGCGTAGATTACACATTCACAAAGCCTGTATATGTGTTCTTTATCCTCCCTTACCCTTATATGCAGACCTTTCTAGGACTCATCCCTGCGACTCCCCCCTGCTTCCTCATTCTGTCCCAACCATCCTACTGGAGTGGGCTCACTTAGCCTTAAAACTTCAGCTCGATTGCCTCGTCTTCCCTGGGTCCTCCTGCCTCCTCCCCACCTCTGTCTCCCCCTTTGGCATTTTATATTTAATTTTTAGTTTTTATTCAGTGACTATAAGAAACATTAATTGCCTACTATGCGGCAGGCACTGGGGCTACAGAGTTGAACTTTTTTATTCAGTTTTTTTTTCACTCATTCAGATTTTTTCCATTACCTTCTGCCTACCCTTCTCCTTACCATGCTGACTTAGATTGTACTATCTGTCCAAGGGGGAGACTATCTGAAGGCAGGGACTGAACCAAAATGACAACTATGCAGCTGAGAAAATAGCCATCCCCATGCTGGTCTGATTTGTGTATGGGTCGCTAACTAAGTAAGAATGTAATTCACTGAAGGGAGTCACAATATAAAGTCAATGAATTTTGGATTTGCTAGTTTAATTCTTTTTTTTTTTAGATTATTTATTTATTTATATTAGAGAGAGAGTGAGAGCATGAGAAGGGAGAAGGTCAGAGAGAGAAGCAGACTCCCTGCCGAGCAGGGAGCCTGATGCGGGACTCGATCCCAGGACTCCGGGATCAAGACCTAAGCCGAAGGCAGTTGCTTAACCAACAGAGCCACCCAGGTTCCCGCTAGTTTAATTCTTAAGCAATAGTTACCATCTCCATTTTATAGATGAGAAAGCCAAGTCTTAGAGAGGGAATGTGTCCCAGGTCATATTAACTACTAAAGGGCAGAACTAAGATTTGAATCCAGGTCGTATTAACTCAAAAACTGCTCTGGCATTTGATCTAAATCCTACAATCGGAATATGTGAAAATGGATGGATAGGAGGAGACTGTTCTGGGTGCAAAGACTGAGTGAGAAGAGCAGCTGAGCAGCCAGGTATGGGAAATATCACTTACTTCAAGTTTTATCTCCCCTTCTCTCATATGTATCTTCTTACTCCTTATACCAATCCTTTGAGGAATATAGGGAAGGTATAGTTTTTTCTCTTATCCCTACAGTATGAGTACATATACCAGTTTTTGGGGGGAGGAATTCCAGTGTCAAATATTCTGCATGGCCTCCTCAAGCTCACTCATATTTGTCAATGTGCCCCTGCTTTTGGTTCAGGAAATATGGCCATCATAGTTACAGAAGAAAATTCTATACCTGATGCCATATACAATTCTGGACCCATGCTATTTATATCAATGAGAAGGCACTAGGAGGTATAGAGAGAGCCTGGGTCTGGGAGCTGAGGGCCTGGATTCTGTTTCCAGCTTTGCTGACTCCTGAAGTTGTGACTTAGGACAAGATATTTGCTGTTTGTGTCTCAGCGTCCCCTTCCTGCAAGATGGGCTCTATGATCTCTCCTTGCTCTGACATTCCAGCCTTCTAAGGAATTCACTGATGGGTTAAAGAAGAATTTAAACAGAAACACAAGAAGATAAGACACTGGCAAGTCTTGGTATTCTGCATTCTATAGGAGAATAGGGTGAGTGATTTGTGGTAGATACATGAGAGCTTTTCCTTCCTTAATAGTTTATTTAGAAAACTGTCCCTCTGATTTGAAGCGCAGTTGTCTTCTGAAGCCAGCTGGACTGGCTTCATCAGGGAAGACAGAGAGCAAGAGCCATCATCTTGACAGAAGGACCAAACTTCTTTATTTACTGTGGTACCAAAGGATAAAACCAGGATAAATGGGCAGAAGCTATAGGAGGGCAGTTCGGACTCTGTAAAGGATGAGATCCTCCCAGATACCAGCCCCCATCACCTGAGGTGTGAGGGCAGAAGCAGACCGATTATGGCGGCTTATGGGTGTGTGTATGTACTTTAAACATCCAATAAGGAGCTATTTTTAAGGATTTGAGGAGCTTTGGGATTTTTTTTCTAAAAGAGCTTCAAGAGGGGCACCTAGGTGGCTCAGATGGCTAAGCATCTGCCTTCGGCTCAGGTCATGATCTCCAGGTCCTGGGATTGAGCTCCACGTTGGGCTCCCAGCTCAGCAGCGAGTCTGCTTCTCCCTCTCCCTCTGTCTCTCCCCTGCTCATGCTCTCTGTATCTCTGTCTCAAATGAAGACATAAAATCTTAAAAAAAAAAAAAAAAAAAAGCTTCAAGAAAGCTCTAGGGCCAAGAAGATACCCCCTTCAATCCTGTTAGGCGCTCTAACAACCTGCACATGAATAAGACAAAGTTCAAGAAGCAAAGAGGCGTCAATAAGCCTTCCACGACATAAACACTGATGATTAAGACAAATGCAGAAAAAGATGCCCGAAGATTCCAGATGGACTACAAACCTCATTCCATCCCATTGCTCCAGATTCATGATCTTCTCTCCCCCAGTGAGCCGCAGCCATCTTGTGCTGTCTGTGCCATGGTGGGGAGAGTTTGGGAAGGGAGCACAGAGGTGCTACCTTCAACTCTTTCCCTGCCTGCAATCCTATCAGCTCTGTGGGTTTTCCGTCCTGGGACCCTGTACCTATTTGGGGTACATCCCGAGGCTGGGAAACGATCCACGCTCCTGGCCAGGATGCAGGGCCAGATTTCCCAGACTCTTGGGCATAGTTTCTCAAAATGACACCAGGCCATCACATGCTGGATCCTGCGAGAGAACGCGCTGGCCTGGAAAAATGGAGCCTTATGTTTCAGGTCCAAAAGCATGGGAAATCCTCTTCATGTGTTTATACTCTGGGCAATCCCATTTCAGGTGGTTCTGCTGGAGTGCTAATGGTTAGGGAAAAAGTCCTCAGAGGACTCCTGCTGGCTGGCGGCTGGAGCTCACTCACATGGACATGCCCATGATGGGGCGTGGTCACCGTGGGGGCCTGTGATAGAAGCGAGTCCCAGCGAGTGGGGAGGGGGCTTGGGACGCAGGGGCCATCTGTAATCTTGCCTGCTAACCAGGAAGGCTTCCAAACTTTGTCTTGTGGGAAAGTTGTTTTATGATTGTTGAATCTTTCCTGATGGCACGGTGTAATGAGTATGATGAAATAAAACAAAACAAAAACAGTGGCGTCTCTGTGGCCTCCTGGAAGGGACTTCACCCGTCATGGCTGTGTCAGTGTGGACAGGGTCAGACACAGACTGGATGCACCTGCAAGTTGCCTTCTGAGTACGAGCTCGCTATTCCTCTGGTGGGGGCTGAGTGGGCGGGCGGTCACCCGATAATGGGCTTTGAAGCCTGGCTTCTCCACTATGTATTTTTAGCTGTTATTTGTAACCTCTTCATTCTTCAGTTTCCTTGTTTGCAAAGTGGCAGTAATTATCGTGGTAGCCTCAGACGGTGATGTGAGCATTGAATCTCTGCGTTGCATTGTCTGGGCCATGTCCAAGGTTGCCGATGGGCTAAGAGCTCAAAAACGTTCATGTTTTTATTCACTTTTTTCCCCCCTTAAGATTTATTTATTTATTTGAGAGAGGAGGGGGCTAGGAAGAGGTTGAAGGAGGGGGAGAGAGAGAATCTCCAGCAGACTCCCCGCTGAGTCCAGAGCCTGGACGTGGGGCTCGATCCTGTGATCCTGAGACCGTGACCTGTGCTCAAAGCAAGAGTCAGAAGCTTAACTGACTGAGCTGCCCGGGTGCCCCAACATTCATGTCTTTATTCTCTGTGTGACACTGTCACACTCAACCTCTCTTTTAAAATGCAAGCGGCATGTAGGCAAGAAGTCCTGTGAGTTGAGGATTTGGTAGTTGGGTTCTAGGGAGTCCAAGTTGTGGGTCACTTTAGGACTGTAGTAATGCCAAGCTGCTGCTGCTGGAGGGGGCGGGACAGGGGAATCTAGGGCTGTGCCCAGAGGAGGCCCCTGGGGACGACCCTCACTTCAGTCTTTAATGTGTAAAACTGAACTTCCGTGAAGCACCTAACACTGGAGGACATCACATGACCTTTATCTAAATCTCTTGGGTTTGCAAATGGAGCTTTGATTTCATAAGAAGGCTTTCTGGAACTTCCTGCTCTTGGTCTGGCAGCACCGTGAGAACAGGCTTCCCTGTGTATTTTGGCAGGGGTTGGCCGGAACATGGAAACAAGGTGATGTGCAGAACTCAAGAATAATATAAAATGAGTGAAGTGATACTTTCTGCATCTTGAAATTTTTTGTTTGGGTACATTTCAAATTTTGGGCAAAGAATCATGGGGCTGATTCCCTTTTATGTAGGGAGGGCTCTGCTACTTACATCCGAGGGGTTATGCAACCCTTTCCTTCTTGTGTTAAGCCTACTCAACTACACAAGGGTTATTGATACATTCTCATATTCTCTCTCCCTCTCTCGTTTTTTCAAGTAAAATCCTTGTGTTTCCCGGTTTTCTTAGGACATCCAACGGGTGTTCTCAAGGAGACCTACGTAGAGTGCAGTTACAATGTTGGCTTCTGGAGTGACTGACTCCATGTTTTATTCTTTCCCTTCCTTGAGCACATAGTGAGCCGCCATATTAGATCACATGGGCCTTGTTGAAATTTGGCTGATGGCATAGTTATGAAATGTTTTCTGGGGTCTACATTCACTGATGTGTATTCAGGTCAAATCTATAATGATACCATGATGAAGTGGAATCTGCATTAGGCTTTTACTCCTGATGTAGAGCACTTTGGAAAGCTTTTCTGAGAAAGTTTAAATGAGTCATATTCTTTCAGATATTGACTTATCAACAGACATTCCCAGTTTCCTAAGCATTGGAACACTGGGTGCTTCCCTTGGTGATAAGAGAAGAATATGCCCCTTAACTCCTAATCAACACAGATGTCTTGAGTACCTACCACATGCTATGAGGAAAATTTACTGTTTCTTCTATGTAGAATGTTCTCCCTTAACTACCTAGAAGTCTTAAATTCTGAGTGCATTTTTCCCACTCCCTTAAGGCCCAGTTTTTAAACCAAACTTTTTCTGAGAAGGTCACACACATTAGTTTCCTGCTTGGGTGTTCCGTTGAGACTGTTTTTACTTTGGTTCTAGCGTGTACAGTTTTCTTAGTTTGGTTCCCTCGTATTGGGGACTTCTTTTTGTCTTCACTTTGGACTTCTTAGGTGCTCTGAAAATATTTACTGAATACATGTTGAATGATCTTCCAAACAAGAGTTGAATAAATGGATTGACAGAAGATAAGGACTCACTCTAGACCAGGCACTCCAGCTGCCTCTGGGGAGTGACCTTTGTCGGCAGACTTTGCGGGTCTGGTGAGGCAACAAGTCAACCCCTGTGCAATTCAACACACACACTGCCTCTCTGCGATGGTGAAGGTGGTCTGCCTGCCATAACTTTTGGTGTCATTCAGCTTGGTTTCTGTGTGCTGAAAGAATTAGTGGCTGAGTTTATTTTCATATTGGGTGGTCTGCCACACAGACCACCATAGTCCGTAAGCCCTACTAGTGAAATCAGTGAAAGCCCCAGCAGTGACATGAAGTATGGACCCAGAAGCACTTCCTGCATTTGGTTAGCATAGTCCCTTTCCAGGGCATGATGCAGAAGTGAATTCCAATCACATTTCTTTCTGAATTATCCTGAATTCATAGTAAGTCAGATGCGAAGTAATGACCTTTCACCACAAGAAATGAACAAAACCAATAGTCAAGGGGCCTAGGGGGAGAAAGTATGCTCTTAAAAAGAAAAAAAGAAATTCCTTGATTTTTTTTTCATTTTTTAACTTTAAATTTTAATTTTTTTTCTGTTTATATTGCATTCAAGAAAGAATGGGTTGATGAACCATGAGAGACTATGGACTCTGAAAAACAACCTGAGGGTTTTGAAGGGGCGGGGGGTGGGAGGTTGGGGGAGCCAGGTGGTGGGTATTATGGAGGGCACGCATTGCATGGAGCACTGGGTATGGTGTAAAACTATGAATTCTGTTACGCTGAAAAGTAATGAAATTAATAAAAAAAAAAAAAAAAGAAAGAATGGGAAAGAAGGAATGTATGACTTCCTCAAGGTACTGTTGGCCACCTCTGAGATCAAAGCCCTTCCCACCCCAACCCCCGGCCAGAGCTATTTTTCTAAGCCTGCCAGGAAATTCCTCAGACACCCTACATGACAACTGCCTGACCCTAAGAGTGTCCTCACTGGGGGTGACAGGCTGATTCAAGCCTGACCCAGACATGTTCTGTGGTCAGTTATGACCTTGACAGTGGTGTTTAGAAATGAGGTAAACCGTCCTTTCAATATGTCTGCCATGTTGTTGGCTCACAGGCTCCAGGACAGAAGCCACATCCTTCACTGGTGTCCGTGGAAGCTCCAGAGAGGCTAGAAGGCATGGGCTAAGTGGGCACTCCTTCAGGACGTTCCTGAGCTGGTCAGGTCAAGGCCCATGCGGCACCGCTCTGGTCAGCCTTATATCCTCAGCACTTTCCAGCTTGGCAGAGAGTGGTCCAGGCTTTCTGCAAACAGACCTCAGCCTGGAGATGGCCCAGAGCCAGCGTCATAACGGGGAGCTTTGCCTTCGTCTGGCAAAGCAGAGCGAAATCTCAGCTGGTACTGTACAGGCATATACAGTATATCTGATTTATAAGAATTGTAAAGCTCTTTCTTAGATATATGTAGGCATATAACATGCATAAAGTATGTGTATATGGCTTTGGTGTAAGATTTTATAATTTTATAATCAAAGAGTTTATAATCAAAGCAGTAATTATAATCAATTTATAATCAAAGAAAGAATTCCTTGCCTTTAGAGAAAAATTGAAAATCACTGTTATATTTAAAAGGGCCTTTCCTTTATCCACTCATCCCACCATGTAGCACTTGCAAGGCGCTGGGCTCTATTCTAAGGGTGTCACAAATACCAACTCATTTAATCTTCCCAACCAGCCCAAGTGGTAGGTACCACTGTTGTCTCCTTTTTGCTGATGAGGACACAGGGGTTCAGAGCAGCTAGGGTGTTTCAGCCCCAGCTTTCTGGCTGAGTGTGCACTCCGAGCCCCAGACTTCTTAGCCCTCTCCCAGCACAGACCCTCCTGGCCACTTGCTCTCCACGTGCCTGGAAACCTGGGACAAATGGCTTTATCTCTCCTGTCAGTGATCCCAGGCAGTTCCAGCCCGTGATCTCTGCAGTTTCCTTCCAACCTGCCTGCTGAGACTCTGGAGTCCCTGTGTGCCGGCAACACAGTGGCAGCCAGCCGGGAGGGTTCCAGGGTGGGGGTTCCGAGACCCACGGCAGACTTGGATGTCAGGCCTTAAGCTGGAATCTTGGCTGCCCTGACAAAGGCCAAGTGGCTATTAGATGGCCAGGGACGTGGGCCACTGTGGACCATGAGCAACCAGAACCAGATGTGGCACTGCGCTCCGACGCAGAGGGTCTGCATTCGATCGCCCATCAGCTGCAGTGGCGTTTTATTTTAACTGGGGCGTCAAAATTCTGTTTCCACTGAATTTACACTTACACGGGATGATGCTTAGAAATGCATGATTGAGTAGCTGCTTACTCAGGTGGGCTCATCAGCTGCC
This sequence comes from Mellivora capensis, assembly GCA_004024625.1. Taxonomy (NCBI): domain Eukaryota; kingdom Metazoa; phylum Chordata; class Mammalia; order Carnivora; family Mustelidae; genus Mellivora; species Mellivora capensis. Next base: position 97,095 of record PISX010000686.1, read on the forward strand.
AGAGATTTTATTAAAAATTATAGCAGGTTTTATGAACAGAATGAAAAAGAACATAAGTAGAGAATCAGTAAACGTCTCACCCATTTTCCTATAGAAAGGGTCACTTGTATTTTTGCAGTCAGCTGCCTTACAGGGACAAAAATATTATCCTTTGAGGAGAGAGAAAAGCTTTTAAGGGACTATAATTTTTAAAGGCTCTGGTGATCAGATATGTCGGAGGATGATTTCTGTGCACGAATGTGCGTTTTGTGAGGGTGCGGCAGGACAGAGCCTGCCAGAGCACGGCTCTGGCCATAGATCAGTGCGGTGCCCCTTTCTGTGTGACTCCCAAGACTTGGAAGTTGTGCTCCCGTGGGATTTAGGGGAGAGGGTTGCGGGGCTCTGTATAAGGGAATGTGAGGAAAAGAGAAAGTTGAGGTTTGCTCTTAAGGTGAACCTCTCCTTCCAGGCACTGCGTGTGGGGCTCTGCCTGCCCCCACCAGAATCCTTCCAGTGGCTTTGCAGATCTTGTACAGCCCTGACCTGGCATGGAGCCGGTCCCAGGAGGGAGGGGATGGGGGGGAGCGGCTGGGAATCCCTGCAGGGCTGACCTGGAGATCTTGTGGCTGGGAAGAGGATGGACAGACCTCTGTCTGGCTTCACAGTGTTTGATACCACATTCCTAGTCATCTGGAAATTGCATCACTGCCACTTAAGAGCTGAGCCTTGGAGCTGGGTATTTAATAAGGAGGCAAAACCCCAAACCCCAACAATTACAATTGGATATAAAAAGTGGCACAGAGCGGGGTGCCTGGGTGGCTCAGTGGGTTAAAGCCTCTGCCTTCAGCTCAGGTCATGATCTCAGGGTCCTGGGATCGAGCCCCGCATTGGGCTCTCTGCTCAGCAGGGAGCCTGCTTCCTGCCCCCCTTCCCCCCACCTGCCTCTCTGCCTACTTGTGATCTCTGTCAAATAAATAAATAAAAATCTTAAAAAAAGAAAAAAAGTGGCACAGAGGGGTAGGTGATGGGAAGGGCAGAGACCAGCTGGGATTTGGTGAGCCAGGAAATTGTTCACAGACGGGGTATGGGATATTTGAGCTAGACCTGAGGGGTGAGCAGGGTTTGAAGGACATGGGTAGTTAGGAAAAGGCATTCCATCTCTGGTCTAAACACTGAGGACATATTTCTTACAGAGTAGTGGGAAAGAGCCATTTGATTTCTCAGGAAACTCTTAGGTGTGGGAAATGGAGTGTGATTAAGGGAACTCCATGATTCCCCTGTTATCCTCCTTCCTCCGCCCCCAAATAATTTATTGAGTGGCTTCTCTGGATCAAAGCTGGTATCCCCAATCCTCATTTGATGGGAGTGGAGCAGCTAGCTTCCCCTGTGCCTGCCTCCTGGTATGTCCAGCTGTGGGTTGGACTGTGCTGTGGTGCATCTGTGTGACCAGCAGCTTAAGGCAGAAGTGATAGCATGTCACTTTTGAGATTAGATTGTAAGAAAGGCCAAAGTTCCACCTAGGCTGTGTTCTCACGCTCCTAGGTCACTTGCTCTGGGAAACCATGGGCTCTGTCATGAGAACACTCATGTAATCTGTGGAGAGGTCCATGTGGCAAGGAATAGAAGTTTCTAGACAAAAGTTTATGAGAGACAGAGGCCTGCTAAGAACATATGTGAGGCTGGAGGCAGAGCTCACACCCTCTCTGATGAAGTTCTTCTGATGAAGTTACAGTCCTGCTCAACGGCCCGACTGAAGCCTCAGGAGAGTTCTGGACCCAAACCACCGGGCTCACCTGCTCCTGTTTCCTGACTGAGAGAAATTTGCTTTAATAAATGTTTGTGGTTTTAATCTGCTAAATATTGGACTAATTAGTTACAGAGCAATAGATAACTAATATTAACGCTACTTTCTTATATCACCATTCACTTGCCTGTTCTTACTCTCTAACATCTACACTAGCTAATCAGGAATATGGCTGCTCGGGGTATTGGTCTTAGACCTGGGCACGAGATGCTTTGTACCAGGCCCCGTGTGCTCATGGGTAACGCTCTGGCCACCTTCCAGTCCTGCCTCTTTCCTTGGGTTAGACCTTATAGGGCCGAGAGGACTGTATCCTGCATTAGCTGATTTCCCCACATGGCAACCGTATGGATACCTGGGATTCTCTGCCTGAAGGTACCCAAACCTGGCCTTATCCCTGGGTGGGCCCCTTGAGGGTGAACTGTACTGCTAGAAATCAACCCAGATCTATGGGTTGTGAAGGGATGACTGTTCTTGAGGATGTGGGTAGATCTTGGATGTGTGGGCTACAGTGTCTGTAGGTGTGCTCCTGGCAACCCCCCAAGAGAATGTTGGCTCTTCTTCAACATTCAGGCAAGAAACTCAGAATTTTAAATTTGAACCTGGCCTTCTAAGTCACTATGAAGATCTAATTGTCAGGTTAGGAGGACAGAATGGGTTTTATTCAACAGTTTGTGACTGTGATCTATCACTTAAATATTTAGATATAGGTTGCTGGGTCTCCATTTTACTCTTGTTCTGGGCCCTGTAAGTATCAAAGTCAGTCATGGCCACTTGATTTCAAAAGGGATTTGTAGAAAATAGTTCTTTTCAGCCAGAGCTAGCCAAGCTACAGGTAGGAAAACTTTTCTATCTTTCAGAGTCTGAAATAAAATGAAAATGAATCAAGCTTACATTTTAATCTTTAGCTCTATTCGTCTAAGTAGGTAGGCAGGTTGCCTCTCTACTATCCATCCACCAGCCATCTACTTGCCTACCTACCTACCTACATAAAAATACCTTTCTTTTTTAGGACATTTTTTCCTCTAAAATTTTTTCTGCTCTATACAATGCCTTTTATTTCCCATGTGGCCACCTCTTCTATTTCCTTTGGGACATTCTTCTTAGGAATTGCCTTTTAACATTGGATTTATTGGCCAAAGCTCTTAGACACACTGGTAAATTTGTGGGATTATTAGATTTCTGAACTCCGTATCTCTGCCATTCCCAATTAGAAGAAAACTTTTGACTTTTCTACCATTTCTCATGCTGGAAAAATGTTTCCTTCTTGACTTGCTCTTTCCTTGTACTCTCTTTCTATTAGTTCAGGAGTGGACACGTTTTAGTGGCAGAAGAAAGCAAAGGGATCTATATATCTGTTTATATTTTGTTGACTTGTGAAGCTCTTTGTCTAAATTATTTGTGTGTGGGAATTCTAGCCACTGGGGGAAAGATATAGAAAGGGAGTCGTTTTCTGTTCCAGCTGGAACTGGGACCTTAAACATAAACCATATTGCATTTGAAAAAGGCCTTGTAGCTTTATCACGCTCACAGGAATCTTATCGCATTCTTGTGTTCTAATGAAATCCTAAAGAAACTGGCTGGCCATTAGCAAAATCAGTGACCATTAAACAATGCTCAGGTTACCCAACCCATATCTTTTCTTCCCCAAAGTATGCGATAGCACCATTTTAGTAAATATGATCCAGGAAAGCAATTTTTAAGTTATTTCCTGAGATCTAAATACATTTAGTAATCTACATATTCAGGGTTATTTTGGAGTTGTTTTCTCCATCAGCATATATGTATTTGTGTTCATGTGCATGCACATATGCATGAACTAATATTTGGAAAAACTGGTTTTATTCCAAGGTTGTCCCACATGCCTTCCAGCCAGGTCAGAATGGGTTTGTCAATGAGAAGCGCCGGTTCTCCCCGCGGTTGGAGCATCAAACAGTCAGCACTTGGAGTGTTCTAAGTTATCAGTGTAACTCTAAAAGACACATTTATTTAATCCTGACTCGTAGGACTTAGGCCATCAAGACCCTCCTCCTCCTTTGCCAGCAAAGTAATTGCTACCACATTTAACTTTATGAATGTGGTGCCATTTCCCTGCAATTGTGGTTAACTAAGGAGAAATCCTGAGACACATAAACCTTGGTTTCTATGAGACATATATGTATGTCATTGAAATATGAGAGCTTGCCTTTACAATGGTATCCTTTTAGAGAGCCAGAGTTGTCCGAGGTTCCTTGGAATGGTTCTTAAAAGACTTTGGCCGTGCTGCAATCTTTCTTTCTTTGTTTCTTTTTTTTTTTTTTTTGGAGTAGTGGGGGTCCAGGTTGGGGAAGGAAGGAGGCAAATGGATGGGGGGGTATTTTTTGTTTTGTCTTGTTTTGTTTTTCCATTGGTCAGGAATCTGGCATTATTCAGTGGAAGCCATTTACACCCGTTTTTAGGCAGGGGCCTTAGACTCTGACCATGTTTGAAACACTCACCCTGTAAATTTTTCAATTTGTTGATGGGCTTCCAAGAGGAACATCTCCAAAGTGTGGTGACTGGTGGCAATCGCTGTGTCGAGATCAAAGCTTCGGTGCTCTGTCTGTTGACACCTGAGAACATTATCAGAGGGAGTATCGAACTGCCAGCAGCAGATGTAAAGGAATAATTTACCAGAGATCTATTGACTCCCAGGGCACTAGAAATGCAATCATCTGTAGAAAACACAACATTTTAAAACTGCCTTCCCACCTTCCAACAGCTTCGGCCTGGCCTTCCTGGTGGCGGCCATCTTGGATGTGTGGTTACAGCGAGGGCGTTGACTTGCCTCTACCCGTGGCTCAGTTGCGCACATTTCCTGAGTGGATGCCCGTGGAGCAGCCATTTCCACATTCGATTTGCTACTTATTTGAGTTTCCCCAAAAGAACCATAAAATTCAGGAAATAAACAGACACCAGGGAGAGCATTTCTGCTCCAACATACACATGTGTGTGACCTCACATCCATGTGATTGTATTTTTGGAAATTTGGAAAGCACAACAATCATAACTGAGCCCTTCTGCCTGTCTCCGAGTTTCCCAGTCAACACGCAATGCCCAGGTAAAGTGGGTGAAGCTTGTCCTTTTTCTAAATGTAGGTTAGGAAATTGAAATAGAAACTACTGGGGTGCCTGGGTGGCTCAGTGGGTTAAGCCTCTGCCTTTGGCTCAGGTCATGATCTCAGGGTCCTTGGGCTCTCTGCTCAGTAGGGAGCCTGCTTCCTCCCCCTCTCTCTGCCTGCCTCTCTGCCTACTTGTGATCTCTCTCTCCGTCAAATAAATAAATAAAATCTTTTATAAAAAAAGAAATAAATAGAAACTACCTGCTAGATAGAGCAGGTGGGCAGGAGGAAGATCTTAAGGTATTTGAGCCAGATTTGGGCGGCTGTCCTTGAGTCTTGCCTGCATGTGTTTCCTGAGCACCTTCCATCTGCCAGCCCCTAGGATGAACAAAACGAAGACCCTCACTTTCACATACCTCCCATTCTAGCGGGGCTGTCCGACTTCGAATGCACATTCACACAAGCATAATTGCGAGCTGTGACAACTGTTGTGACAGATAAGGATGGGGTGCTTGATGGGAGTAAAATGAGGGAGTCTTGTTAAATGGTCAGGGTTGGGGGGACACTCAGGAATATCCCCCTTCCACAAAGTAACATTTTAATTGAGACCTAGAGCCACAGCTGGTCAGGAAAGAGAGAGGGAAAACCTCTGTAGGCTGAGGGAAGGGCATGTACATAGGCTGTGATGTAGGGAAGATCTTGACCTTTTGGAAGCCTTGGCTGGATCCTGAGGGAAAGCTGTGAAGAGAGGGTAGGGGAGTCAGAGGCGCTTGGCCAGGATAATAGGAGGGCAGCTGAAAGCAACGTGCCTGTCTCAGGAGAGGGCCCCATTTCCCAGGTCCACAAGGTACAGGATGGGACCGCCTTTCGGTTCCTAGGGAGGCTCTGACTCAGCTTTGGAAAATAAAATATCCTTAAGGCAATTTGATAAAAAAAGTCCCTGTCTCTACAGATTTCAAACAGGAATTCTAAACCTATTGCTGATATAAATCACTTTGCAGAGTGTGTGGGTGGGGGACTTCTGTCTGATCCTTTCAGTAATCCTAGATGTTACTGTTGAGTGTGTAGGAGCAGCCCCCAGAAGAGCAGAACTTGGGTAGGGGTTGATTTCCAAGATGATGTGCAACATGCCTGTTGCAGTTCTGTTTGGATACTCGCTCATGTCAGTACATTTCTACAGGTGCTTTAGTTATCTTGAAATATATGGATTTCAGAACAACAACAAAATAGTTCTTCTTGTTTAAATGCCAGAGCCAAATAGCGTTCTCAAACTTTTCCAACAGAAGACTTCCCTGAGGCCATTATTAGAAAGACTGGAAGTGAGGAACTAGGAATGAAATACAGCTCCACGTATCTCCCTACTTCTTCTACTGGTGTGGCCAGGTCCCCGGGGAGCTTGGCCAGGTCACCTGGTGAGAAGAGATCACTGAAAAATGCAGTCTCTGAGTTGTCTGCTCTATGACAGGACCAAAGAAAATTTTATTCTGCCAAATTTCCAGGATGATTTTAAAAGGTGCACACAATTGTGAAGAACTTTCTACTTGTCCATTTCACAGGCAAATGTTTGCTGTGTGCCGCATACTGGATTAGGCTTTCTGAGGGATTCCCTCTCCCAAGAAAAGATTCCACTCCATCTTTATAGGACTTACAATCTAATGAGGACATAAAACCAAAGTTCTTCTACACAAAAGTAGCATTAGGGAAGTATCACATGGATAGTTCCAACAGAAAAGGCGATCAGCGTTCAAAGGATATAGAGATACTATGGGCAGGGGGATCCGGAAGTGGGGGTGGGGAGGGAGGGGCTGGAATGTCAGGTGAGGGACATGTGAAGGAAGGGAAGGACCGTGATTGGGAGAGACGAGTCCAGAAGCCATAGTGAAGGGTGATACGTGGGGGAAATCGTGGTCTTATATCATGACAATGATCGGAGCCTGGTTTTATTTGGAAAATGGCTTCTTGGGAATGAGGGATTGCCTATAGTAGGTACAGTGAGAAGACTGTATGAAGGAGAAGCATGCAGGTCCCCAGTAGAGCTCTGGCTGGGGGAGGGTGGGAGCGGTACCTCAGGGGCCGTGTCTTTGTTGGTTTCATACACATCCATTGACTTTTTTCTGATCCTAAAAGTCATGCATATGCAATATAAGAACAGGGCAAATATAGCAAATGATAAAAAATGAGAATAAGAATAACCCGTAATCCTGCTGTGCTGAGATGACCTCAGTCAGCACGGCAGAGTGTCTTTATTTATACGGGCACGTGTGTATTCACGCACAGCCACACACGTAGATTTTAGGAAAAGGATGTGTTCATAGTACTAAAAAAGGTTATGGGTTTTGCTTAATCGTGTACCATGAGTGGTGTTTTACGGACTCTGAGAATATTATCTTAATGGCTGAAGAGTATCTACGGAAAGGACATGCTGTCATTTCCTTGCCCTTCTCCTTTTTATTAGGCATTTATGTGACTTTCAAATCTTTGCTAATGTCAATAACAATGTGATAAACACTCTGGAGCATAACTTTTGTTTTCACTTTTTGTTACTTCCTTAGGATAAATTCCTAGATGCATAATTATTGGGTCAAGCGGTACAAAGTGCTCTAGGCTTTTAGCATACAGTATCAAATTGTGAGGGCCCGCTGTAACCTGTTTGTTCTTTGATGGGAGTAAACATCGCCTCATTTGGTTAACTTGGCTTCTGCCCCAGGGTTACCATTTTTATGCTTTTCTCCCAAATTTTCCAAACCAGGAATGGATTCCAATGCCCAAGAAGCTGAGTGCTCTGCACTCTTAAAGATCCTGGGAGAGAACTATCTAGTGTGATGGGTAAACAAAATGTGGTCTATCCTCCTGGTGTAATATTATCCAGACGTAAAAAGGAATGAAGGACTGATACGTGCTACATGTATGACTTTGAAACATTATGCTAAGTGAAAAAAGCCAGACACAAAAGATCATATATTGGATGGTTCCATTTATATAAAATGTACGGAATAAGCAAAGGGGTGGGTGAATGGTGAGTGACTGCTTCATGGGTATGGAGTTTGTATTAGGGGTGATGAAAACATTTTAGAATGAGGTGGAGGCGATGATTGGACAGCCTTGTGAATTACTAAATGTCACTGGGTTGTACGCTTCAAATTAGTTAAGATGATAAACTTTATGTTATATGAATTTTCCCGCCATGAAAAAAAGTTACTGATGTGTATCATTGCTCAGGAAAACAGAAAAGGGAACTTACTAGGGACCTCCAGGGTCCTCTTCACCTGTTTTAGCAAATCTGGTCCAGGCCATCTGAGAAGCAACGTACATTCCTTTTGGAAACAGAAGAAACTAGATCAAAGCTTTAATTCCAGGAGACAACTTTTCTAGTAATTATCCAGGTAAATTCAGATATAGCACATTTCTCGTAGCATTTAATTTCCTTCAAAGAGTCTAATAGGACAAGATCTAGTTTTCCTAGTTTCTTTTTTTTTAAGACCACTGGAAGTGCCAACATTTCAATATGGTGGTGGGTTGCGTTTAATGTAAAGATGATCCCCAGAGCCCATGTAACAGACTTGCTTGTAGAATTTCATCTTAGTAAAATTCCTCCCTGGTTCTTTAATTACTCATTTTGTGAGGGAATGAGTTATTAACTATAAAGTTGGCCAAAGAGAGTCTCTGGGAATTAAAGTCTGAATGTAAATTAACAATTAGCTCACTTGGTCTCAATTTTCAGACGCACAATATATTCACGTATCTCTGTAAAAGTTGCCAAATAGCTAGCTCATTGGAGTCTCCTAATTATGGGGAAATGGCATTAATCTCTTCTTCTCATTATCTCAGAGATTTGAGATTTTTTAATGACAATTCTGGCTTTGGCTATGCTTTAGAATTGGTGTTTCTGAATATTTAAAGTTATTATAATAAGATAAAAATAGTATTTTGTTTGAAAAAAAGAATTAGAAAAGAAAATATTTAGAAAATTCAATCAGAAAGTAGCAATGATAGAAATGAAATTTCCATTAGTCTTACCAAAAAAGCCTCGGGGACTTTTGAAAGGTGTTTTAATAGAAAAACCTAGCTTGAGAGACTTACAGTTAAACACTGAAGATGAAGAAAAATGAACCCACTTATCTTTATAGTTATTAGATTTGTGATGGAGAAAAACGTGTGTCAAAGATGAGCACCCCCCAGACAAGGACTGAGCCAGCCAGCCAGCCGTCTATCCATCGTCCATTCGTCCGTCCGTCCGTCCCTCTGTCCGTCCATCCATCCATCCATCCATCCATCCATCCATCCAGTGAGCGTTTGCTCTCTAGTATCTGCCTGCCTGCATAATGCTCAGCCCCAGTGATACAGAGCCTATATGAGAATTTTTGACACCAGGGTTCTTACTGAGAATTCAAGGCATGTAGATTGGTAACATTGATACAAAGCTGGTAGAAATATGCCTTATAATTAGTGTAACAAATTCTATACAGAGGGAAAATACACTGACTTGCTGGGAGATTTGCGATTTCTTAGAGAAAATGACCCTGGGGTTGCCCTCGAAAGGCAGATAGCCCTTTCAACAGGCAAAGATGAGAGAGGGCATTTCATTGGGGGAAGCAGCAAAGTATGCGAGTGGAGGGCTGAGTGGGCAGAGGGATTATGGTCTGTTCGAAGCTCAGTGGGTGCTCTTCATGTGGCTGAAGCTTGGATCCCGAGAGAGGAGAGTGGGGTGTGAGAGCAGATGGACAGGGGCACACCGGATTGGGAGAACAGAGGGTCACGAGGCAGAAATGGAAGACGGACTTTGGAAAGGGTCCATCTGGGTCTTCTCTTGTGGGGTCAGCTGAGGACACGAACTGTTCCCTTGGTCAGGCTGCTTTGCTATACTTGTCGCTCCTTCCTCTCTAACAAAAGCCCTTACATGGAGGGAGAAATAGGACATGTTCTAAGAACACTTGGCAATCTTGGACTTAAAAGGCACTTTTTTAATTTAAAAATAAAACAAAGCACTTCTCATTTTATTTGGGGCTGTGATTCTGTGGTGAGTTGAAAGCAGTGAACTATTCTCTGGCAGCACGCTCCCCTCCCTCCGACGTCTGAGGACTGAAAGCCAAGGGCAGGAGAACTCCGTTGACACCTAGGGAATGTCATCTCAGACACCTTGTTTTGGGGGGAGGGGGTGAAGAAGATCCACACTGGATCTTAGGGCCCTGGGGTAGAGGGGAGGGGGCTTCTTGAGTACAGAGAGGAGGAGGAAGCCTCCAGAAGATGTGTGGGAGGCCATACTGAGCCTGGGTGGGAAGGAAGGTGGACACCAGGGGCGGCAGCAGGAAGACCAGCAGAGCAGGCAGTTACCAAAACCAGAGAGCTCTGTCTTTTATTTCCAGAAAGGCTTTTGTGTGAACCGAGAGCCTTTAAAGGTGATAGTATTGTAAATGGCGTCAGTGATTGCCAGTGACGGGCAAGTGAAGAACTAAACTGATGGTTTAGTTGGCTTGGGCCTGAATGGGATTACTGACAGGTCCTTTTTTCTTTTTTAACTTGATTTAAAAATTCCTATTTGGCACCCATGCCTCCGTCCTTCCTTCCATCTCTCCAAACCTCCAACCATCCATCCATCCATCCATCCATCCATCATCTCTGAAGCCTGTATGTTATAATGCCCTCCCCAAGGGAAAGTATCATCATATGCTTGCTGACTGATTGCCCTGAACCACACTCCCATGCATCCGTTAGTTTTGTTTTGTTTTTTTTAAGATTTTATTTATTTATTTGACAGACAGAGATCACAAGCAGGCAGAGAGGCAGGCAGAGAGAGGGGGAATCAGGCTCCCCATCCCAGGACCCTGGGATCATGACCTGAGCCGAAGGCAGAGGCTTTAACCCACTGAGCCACCCAGGCGCCCCCATCCGTTAGTTTTTAACGCGTCAGAGTATGCAGCATCTCCGTCTTGTTTATTTCAGAAGCGGCCTGGCATGTGGTAGGTACTAAGTAAATATTTATCATATAAATTCATGAACTCATTATCATGCTTTAATTCATGCGTCACACATTATATACCTACTCTCTCTAGGCATTCTGGTAGATTCTGGATGTACAAAAATGAATTTTGAAACACTAAAAAAAAATTAAATTAAATAAAAAAGAAAAGAAAAGAAAACCCAGAAAAACCCCAAAAACAAACAAAAAAGGAGACATGCTCTTTGCACCCAAGAAGCTACCAGCGGGCCACAAGTGAAAGAACACAGTTGAACATCTGTTTGGGAATGGTTATACAGGTAGAAGGGAAGGAGAAACCCCCTTCATTTAGTACCCAGCATGCTCTGTTCCTGTGCTTGTTGGCTTCCATGTGGTGTATTTTTCTCGTATCACCTTGGTAAGGCATCATCTCCGTGTCCCTGGAAGAAACCAAGGCTCCGAGAGTTACTTATCTCCTGATAATAGAAAGTGCAGTAAGATCCCAGGTGCAGCCGTGTGATTCGTTCTGTTGGGAGAAAGGAGGTAGAGCGTTGGTCAAGGGTGACCCCTCAGAAGAGGTGACAAGTGCACAGAGACTTGACGAAGGGAGTGAGATTGTACCTTGTTGTGGGAGGAGGGATGCAGCTTTCTGGTGGAGACATGGAAGGGCAGCACCAGTTTTCAATAGGAAAGTCAGTAAAATATAGATCATCAATAAATATGGCCCACAGACCAGCGCACCTGTCCCTGGTGATGAAAAACACCAGGTGCTCCTCCCCTACACACTTAATATTCTCTTTCTGCCGTGTCTCTCACGAAACCGAGAGATGATCAACTTGCCATTCAGCTTCTTTTTAAGGACAGTAGTGATATGAAGAAGAGAAGATGCATTCGTCTTCCCAGAAGTGGATTATGATCTCAATATTAGCAGGCAGAGTCAACATACTCGAGTGCTGATGCCGGCCGTCAACAGATTCTACTTTTCTTAAAGGATCCCTTATCTTCCGGAATAGAAGCACACACAACAGGTTATTAATTCATTAGTGTCCGGTGGCTCCATTCTGCCTTGGACAGTAGAATGGACAGTAGCCTTTGTTTGGTGTTTAGCTAGAAACTATACATCCAAACAATCTTTCTCCTCCCCCACCCTCTCTAAATTATATGGGTCATTGCCTTGCCCTCGCTTCCAATTTGACAATCCCACTCTGGTGTGAAAAGAAACTAACAGTATCAGGTTCCTTTGCCCTAAACAGTTAATTCATCTCACATGGTCGAGTGGCTTATTCCCAGGAAGTTCCTGCCCAGGCTCAACACAGGGTCAGCCCCCACTGTCACTGGGGGTGAGGGCTCTGGATGGCGACAGATGCCCCTCCTTCCTGCCTCTTCCCCAACTATCCTGCTACTCACAGATAAAAATGATGTTTGTTTCATGTGTTCCTCTTTTGCCATCCAAATACTAGATGCACTATACTGTTATTAGTTAAAAATGTGGAGCCGACATCAAGAGTTTGGAGCAGCTTGAAGAAGTTCTATTTGTTGGATGAGTCCCCCAGATTTCAGAGAGAGGGATCAACATAGAATTAAAATGTGTCGTCATCACTGGCAGATCGAAAATCCCAAGCCCCCAAGCAAAGTCATCTGTACGGCCCGCTCTCCGTGTTCTAGCTCTGCGTGTGAACGTCGGTCCCAGGTATCGCTCTGCCCCTGGCGGCTCATGGTTTACAGTTATTTACCGAGGTGTCCGTTGGTATTGGGCCTCCTGCTTTTGATCCCCCGACTCGCTTTCTCCTTCTGAACCGTGTTTCTGTAACCAATTTACAGGACTCCGTATTCGATTTCAGCTGCCCCGTGATGGGTTCTGCGGACGGCGCAGCCTGACGTGAGAGATCCTTCTGGCACTTGCTTGCCTTTAACCATCGAGCTGGCTTTTGTGTCGTCAGCCGGCCTCCGGCCTCCGGGTCATTCCTAGGCAGCTGGTTACAGGCCGCTGAGGGTCCAGATAAAAGGCCCCTGGGGGTCCTTTGTAAGCTCATGTCTATTTACATCCCAGAAAACCCTCAGAGACCCCCAGTGCGGCTGTGCTGGGGTCTGTCCCAAACAGAGGGAAACGTGTGGGTAACCCTTGAAGAATATCTGGCAAGGGGAGTCAGCCAGCCTTGGATCAGCCCTATGGTGAGCTCTCCCTTTGCTCTCAATTTTCTGGGCAATCAGAGGAAGCAAATCAACTATTTTTCTTTTAGAATCAGCAAGAGTTTTGTAACCTGACAAGTCATATATATATATATATATATATATATATATATATATATATATATATATATATATAAATTTTCTCTCTAATAAGGACTTCTTGGCCAAGAGAGAAACCCCTGAAAATTAATAATGAATTTATTCCTGGTTAACAGTGAAGGTTTAGAATGCTCTCAGGACCGATTGATTTTCCAACTTCAAAATTTGTGAAAACTAACCACCCACAACTGTCTCAAACCCAACATTAACCTTCGAGAAGCCCCTTCCAAGAACACCCCTAAATGCACCCTCTTTTTATGACCTGCACCCCCAAAGAAGGGCTTATGGCTTTGCGGTGGTTTGTCTCCTGTTCTGATGCTGGGCCTCTCCCACCCCCACCCTGCTTTTACGCTCCCCTTCACCTCTCCCCTGAACCACAAAGAGAGACAAAGCGGGATCTGCCCCTCCTCCACTGGTCTTTCCCCCTGTTGGAATTTGCAGCTCTGTGTGTGTGTGTGTGTGTGTGTGTGTGTGTGTGTGTAAGTAAGTGCATCAGCATCTTGAGTCCTCCTCCCTGCTGTCCTTCAAGCTGCTGCCAGGAGAGCACAAAACAGTAATAAAGATGCCATGAACGTTTAGCCCCCTTGACCAAGCAAGTGCAGAGGGAGGCAGACACCCAAGGACTTTATTTAAAAGTCTACCACCAGGACCGGGGTTTCAGGATAGGCTGGCTCTTTTCTTGTCTGATGTTCAGTCCTGCAGAGAGGGCGTTGAGCTGCTCAGACCTTTGTCCCAGGGAACCTAAATATCCCTCCCACCGCATTATGTGGAGCAGATGCCTGAGCCTTTCAGAGACAGAGGCGTGCAGGACTCTGGGGCTGGCCACTGCAGAGTGGGGGAGGGCAGGAGCCATTGCCTGGGACAATGGGGACTGGGGACTTTGTAACTCAGGATCCTGTCCACCTCTTGGCTCTTTTCCTCTGACCTTCCCAGATTGGATCACACAATGGAATTGCGGGAATGCCCAACGTAAGCAGCTTTTTCAGGGGCTCTTGTGTTTCTGCTGGAAGTCTTATTTCCAGATGGGAGGAGTTGTTGAAGGGAGGGGGGTCTTGGTGTAGAGTTATCCCTGATGGGCTTCATGAAGTGGGTGATGGTTTTGTCAGTGAGCAGTGGTCACAATCCTGAGTTGCTGATTTTCTTCTAAAGACTGGCAAGAGCTCTGCTTCTATCCAATCACCCCAGTGGGCTAGGAGAGACACAGCTTTGAAGCTGACTTAAGCCTGAGATCAAAAATACTTTTAGTCATCACTCAATGTGGGCAAAATTAAAGGAGTGTTGGATAGCCCCCAATCATTCTTATTAAAGAGCTGACACTCGAACTTCTCCTGACCAAAGTATTTTGGGAGGGTGGGAGGGGCGTCCTACTGGGTTATCCGTGTTTTGGTTTTCAGTGAATTTAGCTTTCCTCTCCTCACATCCATTTTTTATTTGAGAACTGTAAAGAACTGAAGTTTCAGATTAATTCCATTCATGCATGATGCTGGTTAGTGATGGAAGGACCGCCGAGGTTTGACTTTATTTGGAGAAGTAGACCGGAGACTTTCAAGGTCTCTGCCTGCATGAAAGTCCCTAACCACAGTGGAAATTGGGACGAAATGTATAGCCCCGCTTCTGATGTGATTCCATGGCTTTTTGGTTTGGACTGAACAGAAAACCTAGAGCAAATAGTCTTTCTGAGGACACAAACTTCCACTTTTCCATTTTTTCCAAGCTAGAGAAATGCCAAAATTTTCCAGCCTCAAAAAGAATATTCTAATTCAGATCTGCCCAGAATTTGCTTGAAGGCTATGAATTTCTTTTCTTTGGGCTCTTGCTACTCCTGGTGCATATAAAAGGGTTATTTCAGAGATCTCCATGGGACTACATTGACTGCAAGTTTAATCCCAGTTGACGTACGTTTTCTGCTTCTGGGTAGCACGTGTTGGTCAGTGTGTGCTCCAAGACTTGGGAAAGAAATTTCTTTCTACTGATAGCCCAAACCAGGTGGGATTCGGAGGCAAATTGTAGAGAAAAAATAAACCAGACAATACAGTCTGCCCCCTCCCATCACTGACTTCTTCTTCTTTTTTTTTCCCCCCATAATCTGCTATCCTTGGTTGGTTTCTTTAGCTCTCTTATTAGAAATTGATTTATAATTCCAGTTGCATTTTCTGAAAGAACATGGCTGTTTCAGAGGCAAGTTGGAAAACAAATCTAGCTGGGTTGTTAGTTGAATAAGATATTTGTCAATGATGAGACATAGTCACTGAAAACAAACCAAACCGCCTCCCCCCCCCCCCCCCCCCCCCCCCCCCCCCCCCCCCCCCCCCCCCCCCCCCCCCCCCCCCCCCCCCCCCCCCCCCCCCCCCCCGCCCCCGCACCCCTCTCCCCGCCCCTCCCCCCACCCGCCAGCCAGGAGAGTGCTGGGCCCTGGCGTGCGTGGAGTGTCTGCCTAGGGCTTGCCAGACCGCATCTGACTCAGCAGGTGCCAATACTGGGAGCTACATTTGAAGAGAATTGTGGCCACGTTCGAGTTGGTGACTGAGAGGGCCTTTAGCCTCTGGCTGTGTTTTGCTTGACCCGCAGCATGATTTAGATGTTGCCTTACAGGTGGTCCTCATCACTCATTGCTACCACGCAGGTGAACCCTGAAGGCATCTGAGATTTTTCCAGACACAGTTCTGGGCACTGGGGACATCTGCCTGTGGATGGGACAGGGAAAGCCCTGGCCTTCATGAAGCTTTTGTTCCAGAAGGGGAGGCAGAAATGAAACCGTTGCACAAATCATTACCCAGATCACTTCTGATAGAGATGAGTCCTCTGCGGAAACTAGTAGAGGGTGACGGGCTAGGTGAATGGGGGGGGGGCGACATGACTTAGGGCGGTGAGGGAGGTCATGGGGGTGTGACATTGAGCTGAGCCCTGCGAGCCTCTGAGGGAGTGGTGTTCCAGGCACAGGGAGTAGCAAGCGCGGGGGCAGGAGGCAGGAAGGACATGGCAGAGGTGCAGTGTGGCTGGAGCTGAGAGAGGATGGGAGATGGTCACAGAGCAGCCATCTGCGCTGACTGCGGTTGGGTTGTAGAGGCCATCGGAGGAGCCTGGAGTTGCCCCTGGGTGTGGTCTCCAAGGTTGGACTAGGTGCCTCCAGATACTCCCCCAAGTCTGATTCTGTAGCCCTGGCTGGTACCTGCCTGGGCTGTGGGAGACGGGCCACCACCCTTAACCATGCAGGGGTACTGCGGTTGCAGGCTAGTGCGTGTGGAGAGAGGAGGGTAGGGGAGAGGGTGAATGGAGGAGCCACGATGCCTCCACAAGGCAGCGGGCAGCACCTGATAAAAAGCCCAGCTGCCTTATGGGGTACCCAGTCTTCTCTAGTCTTCTTCCCGGCATCGCCTCGTTACCATTCACTGAAGTGGGTGTGCTCTGAAAGGGAGCATTGTTTCGGAATCAATAAGGGGCTGAGTCCGCGTAGCGCGGTGAGTGTCTCTATGTTCCTCCTTATCACCAGAGCACAGCAGAGGATAGGTCCAAATAAAACACATTATCGGGCTTTGTTGACTTTCCAGGCCCAGCAGCTGTATTAATGGAGCTCTTTATATCCATTCCCTTTATGAACTGGGTTTTCTCACTTTCATTTCTCTGGGAACTTCTAAATAAAGCTCTTGCTGAAGAATGCCAAGGGTGTTTGAATTGGAGAGTTGAACAGAAACCATTTGCTCAATGGAATTCAGACTTGCAGAATGGGGGAAAATGTCAGGAAAGACCACCCCCATTCTAAGGACTGGGGGGCCAGAGGTGGTTAATTGTTTACTTTGTGGCATTCCATATCCTATGTAAATTTACGATGCTGGACCCATACCCTTAGCATGATGCCATAAGAACGTTTTCTCTAAATCTACATGTCTGCAATGAGAAATTGGAAAGGCATTTTTTTTTTTACATGTTTTTTGCATTAGGGTCCTAGTATCTGTCCATTGAATTTAGCTCGTATATGGATATATGGTACTACACAAATTTTGAGAAGATTTAGATTATCAGCAGCATGCTATTACTGGACACACACAGTGAAATTCTTACTTGTCTGTGCCCTTTCTGCTTGGGAGCAGGGTCATTGCTATTACTGCAGGAGGAAACTTGAAAGGCAGATGGCAGGTTCAGGTAATACTGATCCCACCCAACTCATAATGAGCATGTTTAGGAATTCCTTTTCTTGTATCCCATTTTATAAACCTATATGCCTGATCTTCCCTGGAAGGATGTTTTGCTTGGTTTATAAATGAAGTATTTTCTGACTCAACATAAAAAAAAATCTGAAGGATAAAAATATGATGTCTAGGTTCCCTTGAAATAGCAAAAGTTCTCAACACTGGGTCTACCCGGGGGCCTGTGCTCACCCCAGATCCACAGTGCCCACCACTCCCCGTTGTCTCCCTGCCTCTGAGGTTGACCATCAATTTATAATGTATCATAATACTGACATTTATCTTCAGGATAGAAAAATATTTTTCTGGACTCATGTCTTTTTTTAATTAATTATTTTTATTAACATGTAATGTATTATTTGCCCCAGGGGTACAGGTTTGTGAATTGCCAGGCTGACACATTTCACAGCACTCACCATAACACATACCCTCCCCAATGTCCATAACCCTACCACCCTCTCCCTACCCCCCCCCACCCACCAGAAACCCTCAGTTTGTTTTGTGAGATTAGGAGTCTCTTATGGTTTGTCTCCCTCCTGATCCTATCTTGTTTCATTTTTTCCTTCCATACCCCCCAAGCCTCCCACCCTGCCTCTCAAATTCCTCATATCAGGGAGATCATATGATAATTGTCTTTCTCTGATTGACTTATTTTGCTCAGCATGATACCCTCTAGTTCCATCTACATCGTTGCAAATGGCAAGATTTCATTTCTTTTGATGGCTGCATAGTATTCCATTGTGTATATAGACCACATCTTCTTTATCCATTCATCTGTTGGTCATCTAGGTTCTTTCCATAGGTCATCTAGGTTCTTTCCATAGTTCTTTCCATAGCTATTGTGGACATTGCTGCTATAAACATTCAGGTGCTCATGCCCCTTTGGATCATTTACATTTGTAAAGATACATAGTATCTTTAGGGTAAATACTCTTTTTAAAAAAGATTTATTTATTTATTTAAGAGGGAGAGAGAGTGGGAGGAGAGATGAGTCGGGGAGAGGGGCAGAGAGAGAAGCAGACTCCCCACGGAGCAGGGAGCCCAATGCAGGGCTCGATCCCAGGACCCTGAGATCATAACCTGAGCTGAAGGCAGACGCTTAACCAACTGAGCCACCCAGGTATGCCTGGGCTCATGTCTTTATCAAAAGTGGGACTTCAGAAACTTATTAGATAGCTGAATGCTTGACAAGGCAAGCAGGGTGATGTGTTTCATATCCCCATATCTGGGGGCCAGGCTCATTTGCAATGCTTGCTGGACCCTGGGTCCACTTGCCTTTGTCACCTTCACACTTATGTCCCCTCTACTTGAAGTCACTTTCCCCACCCATTTCTGTAGCTTTAAGCTTAAATATTACCTCTCTACCCCTACTCTCCCTGGTTCCTGTGTTGGAGCAGGTGGTCCTGCTCTCTGCCTCATCACAACACTTGCCATGCTTTCTTGTAATTACACATTTAAACATCTGCTTTTGACTTTAAGTTTCATGAGGCCAGAGCTATCTTCATGGCTATACCCCTGACGGTAGGATATA
This sequence comes from Mellivora capensis, assembly GCA_004024625.1. Classification (NCBI taxonomy): domain Eukaryota; kingdom Metazoa; phylum Chordata; class Mammalia; order Carnivora; family Mustelidae; genus Mellivora; species Mellivora capensis. The sequence continues at coordinate 115,893 of PISX010000686.1, forward strand.
GTATATGTGCAACAAATATCTTTTCAAAAGGATGAATGATGTCACTGTTACCTGGATTTCGAATAAAAATAAAATATAATGTCACTTGAGTCCTTGTAACATGCTTTTAAATTCATTATAGTCTCAGCACAGAGTGACTGCTTCCGAGATGAATTGTTCTTCTTCTCACTCTAGAGCAGAGGTTGATTTGAATAATTGTCACAGGGATGATACAAGTCCCGAGATAACGTGTTCATCGGGCTTCATGTAGCAGGTGTTGTGCTGTTCCCATCGCTGCAGATGTGCTGGTCTCTCATGAAGCTCTTACTCCGGGGACATTGGGGGATGTGTAGAACAATAAGAAAGTAAAAACAAATAAGATTAGCTCCAGTATTGATAAACACTGTAGAGAAGTTAAAATAGGTGCTTGGACATTAGAATGACTAACGGAAGCAGTGGAGATAAGGGGATCTCACAGCTGATGTTGTCAGAGAATGTCTTTTCCCTGACCTGCTATTTGAACTGAGATTCAAAGGCTAAGAAAAAATGCCACCCTTAGGAAGATCTGGGGGAAGAATGCCCCAGTTATAGCAAAGAGCAAGGGCAAAGGCCCTGGGGTAAGAGCAAGCTTTGTGTGTTTGAAATACAAAGACAACACAGCTGAAGCTGGAACCTATGAAGAGCGTGGTATGGGGACGTCAGAAAGGGAGGCAGGGGCTGGGGCAGGCAGGACCTTGGAGGCCACAGAGGAGACAGGTTCTTTTTGTTCCAAGGAGTGATGTGCAGACTCCAGATTTCTCCTGGCAGACAGAGTGGTGTCATGGAGAAAGTGTGGACCTGAGAATTAACCGGACCTTGGTTTGAACCTCTATCTCCTCCTAAGCATGACCTTAAGGAAGTCTCATTTCTCTGAGCCCAGGTTCCAGCTGTTATATAGGATTATGGTTTCAATGTGATTTCTTCATTGCCTTGTTCCTTCATCCTACAAATACTTTCTACATTGCTACTGCACAGAAGGCCCTTGGAGATAGCTCCAGGAATAGGACAGATGAGGTTTTCTGTCTTCCTTGAAGCTTATGGTCTGTATGGAGGTGCCAATTAGCTACAAGCAATATGCACACAGTCACTTCAGGCAGTGGTCAGTTCCACGAAGAAAAGACACAGAAGATAGAGGAAGGAGACTGGAAGAGAGAGGAAGGAGACTGGAAGGGAGTTACTTGACCCAGCCATTGCCCAAATGTTACTTTCGAGGACACTAAGGGTCAAAGAAGTTAAGCAACTTGATCAAGGTCACACTACACCCAAGAGGCAGAAAGAGAAATCAAAGCTTGTTTTTCCCGTTCCAAGGTCTTTGTTCTTTCAAGATGCTTACACAGTTGGTTTTATTCCCCCGGAGGTAGACTAAGAAATCACTTATTTTGTTGGGATGACTTCAACCAGAGAATTGAGAATTAATGCCTAAACTGTCCTGTAACTGCCTGCCACTGGGCTCCACTGTGCACATGCTGAATTATGTGGCTGTGAACATGACCTGGGGCTGAGAACTCAGTGCCAAAGCTGAGTGGGCCCCATTTCCATGGTTACCACCAGGCATTGTCACGTTCCTGGTTTCTGGGCACTTTCAAGCTGCCCATCCATTAGATGCTATGCCAACCCTTTGAAAACAATGTTATTGATCTTGTTTTACAGATGGAGACAGTGAGGTTGTAAAGAGTATTTAAGTGACGTGCCTGAGTTGCACACATATCAGGTGGTTGGGATAGGACTTGAAAGTGATCTTCACGGTCTAAATCCTAAGCTTCTTCTATGTGCCTTCTTCCTAGGGAACTTTCTCCCTCCATGTGTTCTCCTTCTCCCCAGACCTGTGCTCCTAAGAGAATCCCATAGACGAGTGTGTCCTCAGTAAAGAAGTTTTGATCATGGGGGTTTATTACAGTGGGTAGGAACTCCTCTCAGCTATTGACGTCACTGTTTGGCTTGAATCAATGACTCATCTTTAAGAGCAGTATCTGGACACATAGAGTACCTTCTAGTAGGTGAGGGAGACTTTCTGTTCCAGGAGCCTTTCTCTAGGTAGTGAGTGCTGCTTTGGTCTAAACAGGAAGTTGTTCCTGGTCTTAGAGAACTTGTCTTATTTGGAACTTCTATAGTTCTTGAAAGATGCATTATTAATATATTTTAAAAACTTGAAACAAATGAAGAGGATTCTGTAATGCATGGGGTGGGGATCTAGGGGGTGGGCCAGGTGGAGTCCCCCCAGGAAAACATTCATGCGTCCCTCCCATCCCCAGGTTTCCAAGCATGAACTCTTTCCAGTTTCGTCCTTGCCACCTGCTGACCCTACCTGTCCCTTAGGAGGCTAATCCACTCCCTGTTCAGGAAATGGGGCATTTTGCAAGGCTGTCTGAGACCCTTTTAACTCCTCACACTCTGGTCTGTTCCTGAAGTGCCCCGTTCTTCCCCATGGCTACCATTACCACCTCTGAGTAGGCAAGTCACAACCTTCCTTCCTCCTTTCCTTCCTTTGCTTTTCACCCAGATATCTGATTGATGTCTTCTCCTGGATCTCTTGAAGTAGAGTCAAACTCAAATTGTCTGAACAATTTTTACTCCCCTTGTTGCTCATCTACTGTTTCCTATCTCAGTGAGCATCACCACTATCTATACCATCACAGGAGCCAGGAAAATCCCCAGGGGGATTTGTGTTTCATCTCCACCCCATGCCTAGTTCAGCACCATCTTGCATTCTGAATAGCTCTGTAGCTCTGGTACATGTGCAGTTCTCTCCATAGCTACCATCATCATCTCAGCCCGAGCTGCTCGATGCACCATCTTCCCCTGCTCCCCATTCACCACACAGCGGACTGACCAGTCCTTTCAGAAGGCAGATCTGATCATGTGACCCCATGCCTTAAAACTCTCTAGTTTCTTACTGAGAAGAGAAATGGAGTTCCTTGGCTTGACCTACAGGATCCTGTTGAGTCGGGACTTCTTTCTCCTCCTCTGATAAGATTCATCTTAAACTATTACCCACACTCTCCTCAGTCCAGCAAGCTGGTCTTCTTTCTGCCTATTACTCCATAGGCTCTTTTTTTACACTTTTCCCTCTGCCTAGAATCCTCTTTCACTCTTTCTTTGCTTTTTGAGTCAAATTCCCTTGTAGTTACCATTTTCTTATCACCACTTGGGCCCACCTTTCCTGGCTAGGTTGAATGCCTTCCTATGGATTCTATGATACTGTATTGCTATTTTGTAGCCCTTTCTATAGGTACAAGTTAAAATTTTTATTCACGTGATCATTCATCTCTCCTCCTGTAGACTGTGACTTTTGTGAGCATAGGGATTCTGCTTCCTTTTACCCCCACCCCCAGTGTTATAGTTGGCTTGTAGATTGAGTGGAAGTCTCTTTACCAGGCACAGTCAGTATATACTAATTTCCCCTAGAAGTGTTGAGGGCATGGTAGTGTCACTTCCAGGTGGTGGGGTTGGAGTAGTTGACCAGGATAGGTACGACTGTCCACATTGTCACCACCACGACCACCACCATCGTCAATACCACCACCATGATCACCACCACCACCACCACCACCACCACAATCACCACCACCGTCACTACCACTACTACTGTCACCGCTGCCGCCGCCATCATCATCATCATCAGGACCTTCTGGTGTTATGGACTAGTTGGCATTTTCTTATTATGGGACATAACCAGTTGTTCATTGGTTCTTTTTTTTTTTTTTAAAGATTTTATTTATTTATTTGACAGAGAGAGAGATCACAAGTAGGCAGAGAGGCAGGCAGAGAGAGAGAAGGAATCAGGCTCCATGCTGAGCAGAGAGCCCAATGTGGGGCTTGATCCCAGGACCCTGGGATCATGACCTGAGCCGAAGGCAGAGGTTTAACCTGCTGAGCCACCCAGGAGCCCCTGTTCATTGGTTCTTGATGAACATCTAGAGTTCTGATGATGATGTCTCATATAATGATATTGTATTGTTTGTTAGTTGATCTTTTTAACTAACAAAAATATAGATATTTTGCTCCAGACCTTGGAGAGATTAGGACTTCAAATTAGAAGACCTACAAATCCTTCCAAAAGTTAAGAATTGCGATCTCATTTATTCATTTAACAAGCATTTACTGAGTGGGTAACATGTGGGAGGCACTGTATTAAAGGCTGGGAATACAGTGTCCTTATGGAATTTACAGCATAGAGAAAGAGGCAATAAACAAATGAATTCAAAAGTATATATTAGGAATATAAATACTCGCATGAAAACAAAGTAATAGAGCAGAGCTTAAGGGGGATATTCTTGATTGCATAACGTATTAGTCTCTCTTTTAATATTTCATTTATTTGAGAGAAAGCGTGAGTGTGAGTGGGGGCAGGGGCAAAGGGAGAGGGAGAAAGAGAAGCAGACTCCCCACTGAGCACAGAGTCCTACATGGGGCTTGATCCCAGGACCCCAAGATGATGACCTGACCTGAAGTCAGACGCTTAACCGACTGAGCGGCCCAGGTGCCCTGCTTGCCCCCCGCTCCAGTGTAACACGCAGCATTAAAATCTCAATGGCTTATGGTAACAAGGCTTTATTTTGAGTTTCCTCATTCATTTATGGGCCTTTATTCACTTTGGACTGGTGAGGATTTGAGCATCCTCCTCTCAACAGAGCAAGTGGATGAGGGGAGATGTATAGCAGCTCCTGGGGCCTCATCTCAGGCTTGGCCCCTGTCACCTCCCCCCACATTTCTTAGGCCACAGCTATGCCCGTGACCTTATCAGGGGCGAGAAGTTGCTCCACCGACAGTGAGAAGAACTGAAAAGACACCTGGTGCGAGTGTGTGTTTTTCCTCCTCCTCTGGGGGAGCAGAGTTGGAACTGTCATGTCGTCCACCTGGGAGAGCTCGGGGATGCTCAGAGTAGGGGATGTGGAATTGATACATGAAGAGAAGGAGCTATCTATGGGAGGATCTCAAGGAAGAGTTGAGGCACAGCACCCAGCTGGGAGGAGGCCCCACAGTAGAACAGGCTTGGAGGACCGGACGAAACAGGAGTCGAATGTGGTTGGAGGGGCCGCAAGAGGGCAGCTGGGAGAGGAACTGGGCACCTGGTCAGCTGAGGCCTCGTAGGTCATAGTGAGGGTTTGGGCTCTGCAGTGGGAAGAAAGGGGGGGGGTGACATTTTGTTTTCAAAAGAAAACTCTGGCCATATGTGGCATCTGTTGCAGGGCACGTAGGCAAGCACGGCAGGTCTGCATTGCCAACCTTCCAGAAGGATGACCTGAAACACCCAGAGGATTTTGCTTGAAGGATTTAAAGGTGACCCCAGGAAACTGTAGGACAATGTAGCCTAATCTCTGGCCCTTCCGTGTTGTTGAGTGTGGACCCTCTATTTCCGGGGCTGTGCCTCCCCAGGGAGCCATGACTGATCCTGGAAAAGAGAATTCGGGGTGGGCTCCAGATATGTACAGCACTCTGACACAACCTCTTAATTCAGAGCAGAAGCCTCAATAAGGAATCACTTTAGAAGAAAGGCTCTGCTCTAATTTATTGTTTTTTTCCCTAAAGTTTAAACATTCTCTGCACTTGAGTGGCTGTTGCTTATGCATCGGCCTTATTTAGGCAATTTGCTATTGTGTGTGTGGTCCAATCCAGCCTGTTTCAGTAAAGTGTATGTTAGATGCTTGGAAATTGTCCAGTGGGCATTGTGTGTGTGTGGGTGGGGGGCGGAGAGGGAGAAGGGGAGGAAAGAAGAGGAGAAGGGGGAGGAGAGAACGGGAGGGAGAGGGATAGAGGAGGAGGAAGAGAGGAAGAGAGAGAGAGGGCAAGATAATTTTTGACTAACAACTCAAGCGTGATGTTCATAGATGAATAGTATACATTTAATTGAAGAATGGATTTTTTTTTCAAACTTTGGCTATTGTCAGTCATATTGTAAGCACACTGACATGGTTTAAATTAGTATTGTGGAAGCAATAAACTGCAGAGGAGTGCGTGACTAAATTATTAAAAGGAATCCATGAGGACCAAGCACGAAACCATCTCTGCAAATAGAGAAACTTTATATGGAGCTTTTTGCCAGCTGTGTCCCTGGTCATTGAGCACAATGTGTAACAGTTTGCCCAGGGACTATTTTGGGAAAAACGGTCATTTCATTAAGGGTACAGCTTAGGTTTGAATTTTTTTTGGATCCCTTGCCAAGAAATTGGCATCCAAAAATGACAATATGAAAAATGTTCAGAGAATTGGAAACTAAGGCAGGGAATTCAGCTTATGCAATTTTAACTCTTACTAACCTGTGAGAAAAGGATATGGTGGAGTAATTTTACCATGTTAATAATTCATAATTTGTTCCTACACTGTAATTTCTGTCATGCTCTTATGGATAAGTGGAAAAATCAGGAGCTTTAAAAGTGAAAGAGCTAAAATGAGATCTTGGCTTCATCACTTATGGGCCGTATGAGCTTAGGCAAGTCATTTCCCTTCCTTGTACCTAACTGGACACATCTGCATACCTACAGCGTTTTTGAGAATAAATGAGATGATACTGTGATCATGTCTTCAAAATTACAATTATGTGCAAATATGCATTATAACTTTCATTGACAGTAGGGTTGAGCTGAGGGTCACCGATGAGCACCACAGTTACGGAGAGGGAGCAAGTAAGAATTTTCGCATTTTTTGGGTTTTGTTTTCTTCTAGAGATTTTATTTATTTATTTGATAGAGAGAAAGGAAAAGCACAAGCTGGGGTAGGGACAGAGGGAGAAGGACAAGCAAAGCAAACTCCTCACTGAGCAGGGAGCCCGACGTGGGACTCAATCCGAGGACCCCAGGATCATGACCTGAACTAAAGGCAGATGCTGAACAGACTGAGCCACCCAGGTGCCCCACAGTTTCAACATTTTTGAAAATTCCCAAGACTATTTAATTGAATAATCAAAGAAAAAAGCTGAGGGCAAATTTTTCAGCTCTGACTCTGGGAGACTGGATTTGGAATATGGTGGGAAGCAGATTGACCCAAGGCAAGGAAAAATAAAATGAGAACAAATCTGCAGCAGGCTTAAATCTGATGTTTTTCTGAACTTCATAAGCCAATAAAGTACTTTGAGTCCCTCATCTTGTTCTCATTTCCACATGTTACAGGCCCATCAGCTTGGGATGATAAACAGTGCCCTCAACAGAGAGAAGCATCAGATGACTAGGGGCAGTGACAGGTGAGGGCCCCTGGGAGGGTGCCCCTGGGTGCATGGGGGCCTATGGCAGGATGAGGTCTCTAAGGCAGCCCCCCTCCCCCTCTAACAGGAGCCCAGCCAGGCTCCCAGCAGAACCCAATTACTCAGGATCTGTTTACTACATGGAAGAGCAAGTGAATTGGTAGAGATAAAGGAGCCATCATGGACCTAGAACGAAATTCAGTGCATTGTTTAGGTCCTAGTGATAGTCACACCTTGTTTGTGCGGTCTTCCTCCAGTTGGGTATCTTTTCACCCTGGTTCTTACAGCTTCTACCCTCATGGGGCCTCCTTTAGGACTCTCTTTACTCTCATCTTGAGGTCATTTCTTCATTCAGTTCAGTTTCTTTTCCCCCTGGAGTGTTGGCTGCATACCTGGGGCTGCCTTTTGTACTGAAGACCCAAAGAAGAAAAGTCATCCTTTCTTATCATTGAGTTTACAGCCTGCATTTCTCCAAAGAAACCAACATTTCTCCAAAGAAGATATACAAATGGCCAACGAACACAAGAGAAGATGCTCATCATCTTTAGTCATTAAGGAAATACAAATCGAAACCAGAATGAGCTACCACCTCGTATCCACCAGGATGGTTCTAATTAAACAGACAGTAACAAGTGTTGGTGAGGATGTGGAGAAACTGGAACCCTCGTGCACTGCCTGTGGGAATGGAAATTAGTGCAGCCACTATGGAAAACACTATGGAAAAAAGGATAAATATAGAATTAACACATGACCTAGCAATTTCTCTTTCAGGTATATACCTTAAAGAATTGACAACAGGGGTTCAGACAAAAATGTATACATGAATGTTCATAGAAGCACTATTTCTGATAGCCAAAAAAAAAAAAAAAAAAGGAAAACACCCCAAATGCCTATCAACTGATGAATGGATAAACAAAATGTGATATAGAGTCATAAAATGGAATATTATTTAGTCATCACAAGGAATTGAAGTATAGATACAAACTATAATATGAGTGAACTTTGAAAACATTAGGTTAGGTAAAAAGCTTAATATGCAAAAGTCACCTATTGAATGATTCCATTATGTGAATATCAAGGCTAGGTGAATCCACAGAGACAGCAAGAGGGGTGGTGCCTAGTGGCTGAGGGGAGGCAGGCATGGGGCACGATGGCTGAATAGGTGCAGGCTTTCCCCGTGGAGAGGTGAAAATGTCTAGAATTAATGGCGATGGAGACGCACCATTGTGAATGTACCTAATGCCACTGAATTACACACTTTAGGTGGGTAATTTTATGTTATGTGAATTTTACCCCAGTAAAAATAAATTAAAGGCACCAGCAACTATTGATGGCTTAATGAGGGCTATAAGAGATGCGTGGCCCTTGCACTTCAGGAACACGGTAGACAGAGACTGCCTCTGAGGCGCTGGGTGGGCAGGTATGCAGCAGAAGGTGGCCTCATTCTCATCCAAGTAGCACCCTCAAGAGGAAGGGAGTATACTGTAGGCAGGGGGAGTGAAGCAGGTCAGACAGGGAAGTCTGAACAAGCATGGTTTGTTTGGGGAACATGAATCTTCTGGCAGGGGTGGTGAGCCAAACATTTACTGAGCAGTTACTATGTGCCAGGTGGCGTACTAAGGGCTTTGCATCAGTTAGGTCATTTTGTCCTCCTAATAACACGGATCTTTGTCCAGTCTTGACTGATGATACTGAGTGTGAGAGAAAGTGATCTTTCCAGTGCCAGATGGAGCCTGACCCTGTATGAGTGTGTGAAGAGGACATACGGAGTCGGGAGTCTGTAAGAAGATGGGGATGAAGCTCCATCCCTCCTTGTTAATGGTACTTTATCAGATGTTCAAAGGTGTATTCCAGGATGGCAGGAGAAGCTTCGTTCTTGGAACCAGATGTAAACCCCCTTTGTATTAGCATCTCTAGATATGTGTAGACACACACACATATATGTATAGACATTGGAGATATACAGAGAGATGATAGATAGTATGTATATAAAGTATATATATACTAAGCACATGTATGTATATTTACACACACACACACACACACACACACACATATGAATGAAGAAGCTTAATATAAGGAATTGGCTCATGAATTTATGGAGGCTGAGACATGTGCCCCTGGAGGCTCAGGAAAGCTGGTGGTATAGTCAACTCAGCCCCTAGGCCTGAGAACCAGGAGCACTAAGGGCAGGAGATCAATGTCCCAGCTAAAGCTATCAGGCAGGAAGGGCCAATTCTGTCTTCCTCCTCCTCTTTGCAGCATTGAGCCCCTTAATGGATTGGACAATGCCCACCCACACGGGGAAGGCAAATCACTTTAATGAGTCCACTGATTCAAATGCTAATTTCCTCTGCAATGCCCCCCCTCCCCCATACATACCAGACACACCAGAAATCCCATTGAGCCAAATATCTGGGCACCTTGTGACCCATTCAAGTTATCACAAAAAGTTAACCACCACACACATGTTATGGATCTCTTGTATGTCAAGTTACAGAGACATTGTGAGATTGTATTGCTTTTTTATTATAGTTTTAAAAATAGTTAAAATATACTTGAGCATATCAAGACCAGACTCTTGTGGGTTGCTTCGGCTCAACAGAACACAGTTTGAGCACACCACTGTTCCCATTAACAGAAGCTATTTTTCGTCTTGTTCAATCATCTCGCACGTGCCTCTTGTGTCTTTGAGCAGATTAATATCTCCTCGTGGCACCCTTTTACTATGTGTTGCATGTACTATGTGATCAAAAATTGTTCCATCAGTGACAAGCCTGTCTTCAGACCATCACCATGAATCAGACGTGATGAATGACCATTCATCCGGTCCATTACATATTTCTGTCATGTCTCTTTATGAGCAATTTCATTTTTCAGCTTTGAAACTCTTGGAAATTCTTTATAATTCTAAATCCCTTATTTCATCTTTAAAAAAAAAAATCTCACCTTAGAATAATTTTAGATTTACAGAAAAATTGCAAAGGCAATAGAGTTCTTATGGATACCATACCCCATTTCCCCTACCATGAACATCCTAGTTTGGGATGGCACATTCCTCACAATGAGTGAATAAACACTGATACATTGTTATTCAAGAAGTCCATACTTTATTCTGATTTTCTTTGTTTTTATCCAATATGCTTTTTCCAACCCGGCATCCCACCCATGACACCACGTTACATTTACTCATCTCGTCTCCTTAGGCTTCTCTTGGCTATGAAGGTGTCTCAGAGTTTGCTTGTTTTTTATGACTTTGAGGGGCACTAGTCAGGCATTTTGTAGAGTGTCCATCAACTGGGATTTTTCACATGTTTTTCTCACATTAAGATTAAGATTATGGGTTTTGGGAGATAAAGTGCCATGGAATCACATTGTACCGAGGGTACATACTGTCAACATACCTTGTTACTGTTGATGTTCAACTTGGCCACCTGGCTGAGGAAGTATTTGCCAGGTTTCTCTACTGAAAATTACTCTTCCCTCTTTCCATACTGTATGCACAGAAAGGAAGCCACTGTGTGCTGTCTACATGGAAGGAGTGGAAAGTTATGGTCCATCTTCTTGAGCTTTATACCATCTTCAACTTTTTCTCTTTTCTAGTTCCAGTGAAGGAGAGTATTTAGTCAATATAAAATGAAAATTCTCTCTCTGAAGATGACTCTATTTCTCTTCAGCCTTATGTTAAGGCACAATTTCTCAACAGTGACACATTTGACCTTTGGGGCAGGGTAATCCTTTGTTGTGGGGTCTTTTTGTGCATCACATGAAGTTTCTTGGCATCCCTGACCTCAATGTACTAGGTACCAGCATCAAAACACTTCCAACCACCAAAAATGCTTCCACAATTTCCAACTGTCCTTGGGGGGGGGGGGAGCAGATTCCTCCTACTCCTTGTCCCCTCTGAGTACTGCCTTCCAGTAAATCAATACTTTGATGGCACTGGGAAGAAAGATCCTTCTCAAAGGTTAAAAAATATAGTAATATATTAATCCTTCCCCAGGTTCAAAACTATTATACTCCAGTAAGAATGTTCCCATTCATAAGTTAAACTTGATGAAAAACTCAGGAAACACATGTATTTATTCATTGCTAAAGTGCTGCCTGGTTCCAAGGATGGCACTGTAAAGGGGCATAGTATATGGAGTGTAGCCTCATAACATGTAACATTAATGCTGCCCCCTAGAGTTGGGCAAGGCAGTGGCCTTGAAGTTGCAGCTCCTAAAGGCCATACCTAACTTCAGGAAGGCAGGCAAGGGCAGTTTCACCACACCCCTGGGAGGAAGTGAACTCGAATATTTGTTAATAGTCCCAATGACCACCACGGCTTTGAAATATCACACCCCCCCAACAAAAAAAGTACACTCATGACTAAGGTATTATTGATGGATCAACATATATATATAAATAAGTCATGGGATATATCCTTACTTTGATGATAAGATTTCAAAATTAGTTTTGGAACAAAACGAGGATCTTAAAACCCCACGAGTTTTTTCAGGGAGAGGAAGGTACACAGAGTTTCAGCCAAGATTAAGCCAAAATTTCAGGTTTGGTTGTATCTGAATTATGTCTTATCCAAGCCTCTTCCCAGATATGCTACCTGTAACAACTTAGTATCTCCCCTTACTGCAGAGGATTGTGGAATCAGAGTTTCGTATGAAGATTTTTGTACATATGTGTCTCTGGGAGGAGCAATGGAGATCATAGTGACCTACCCCTGCTTCTGGGCCTGCATTCATGGACCAAGAGTGCTGAGCCCTGGGGAGAGAGAAAGTTGCAAATGAAGACCTGAAGGAGCTCTCTTCACAAAATATTTTGCAAGATATGACTGGTTTTGTATGGGTGCCTCACTGATGTTGGAGCACAATGGTATAGAGAAGGGGACACACCTCCTCGTCCTCCATAGGGAGTTATGCAGTGAAATCCTACCAAAGTGAGCCTGACAGCGTTCTGACAGTGGAGCGGGAAGGATGATGGGCCTTCCTTATGTGGGTTAGGGGACAGTGGGCACTGACAGGGAGGCTGGGGTGGAAAAATAGGTGAGGGGCTCCTGTGGTCTCCCAGAAGAACCCAGGAAAGACCAAGGCAGAAGGTTCATCTCTGACAGATAAGCAGCTGAAGTTTTGGAGCCAAAAGAATGTCAGCATGAATTTAATATAGTCTCATTTATATCCAAAGGCTTGTGAGGCCTAGGGAAATTCCAGTTGTATAAGGATTTAAGAAAAATGTTAAGGAACACATGGAAGGGAAGGACTGAGCTAAATGAGTTGGCTGATGTGAATATGTGTGAATCGTAGCCTTAGATAAAATGATGGATCTTTGATTTCAGTGTTTGTTCTTGAGAAGAACAGTTTTTGTTGGCTGTTAAATCACAGTGTTGGGCACCTGGGTGACTTAGTCAATTAAATGTCTGCCTTTAGCTCAGGTCATGATCTCAGGGTCCTGGGATAGAGCCTGGCATCAGGCTCCCCACTTGGCAGGGAGTCTGCTTGTCCCTTTCCCTTTCCCTCTGCCCCTCCCCACTGCTTGTACATGTGTACTCTCTCTCTCTCAATAAATAAGATCTTTAAAAAAAAAAATCACACTGTTGGGGCACCTGGGTGGCTCAGTGGGTTAAACCTTCTGCCTTCGGCTCAGGTCATGATCCCAGGGTCCTGGGATCGAGCCCCACATCGGGCTCTCCGCTCAGCGGGGAGCCTGCTTCTCCCCTCTCTCTACCTGCCTCTCTGCCTACTTGTGATCTCTGTCTGTCAAATAAATAAATAAAATCTTTAAAAGAAATCACACTTTTAGGACCAACATTGACTATTATGTTAAAGAATGGATATTCAATAGTTTGGTTTGATTACAATATTCTGAAAGTATGGTTTAGCATGTGTGTGTCTGTGTAGAAACGCACATATGACAACCAGTGAGGTACACCCGTATTGCAGTATGCATGTGTGGAATTATATGCTGTGGGCAGGTCTTGACTCAGTGCATATCTGCATAATGTGTATCTTCTACTTAGAACTCTTGATGAACTTAAGTGCCTGCTGTTAGAGGGGCGTGGTTTGGTTCTCGGGTCTAGCAGCATTCTTTGGCTGTTCTCATGCAATGAGGTGGACCACTTGTTTCCTGGGGATGGTGGAACGTTCCCTTCTCACCCACCAAGTTTCCAAGGCTAAAGTGTTGTTTGTGATGATTTGATGTTCATTCATGTGGTAAAGTTTATTTTTGTTAATTGCCTGTGAGTCAACATCTACACAATGCTCTTCTAGGAGAAAGCAGCCCACTCTCTACACACTTACAAGTTTCTTTACGTAAAGAAGGGAGAGCTTGGAGAAGCATCTTTGAAGTCCTCAGCCTCCAGAAGTGAGACTGAGGCATGTCCCCAGAACTATCATTATGGACATACAGAACAGCACAGAACTAAAATCGGGGGTGTCAGTTGGTGAAGCATCTGCTTTCGGCTCAGGTCATGATCCCAGGGTTCTGAAATTGAGCCCTGAGTCACGCTCCCTACTCAGAGGGGAGTCTGCTTCTCTCCCTTCCTCTGCCACCCCCCCAACTCATTTTCTCTCTCTTTTGCTCTCCCTCAAGTAAATAAATAAAATCTTTAAAAAAAATCTGAGACACAGTGGACCTACAGCTGGTGGGCTAGAGGAAGAAGGTGAGAACATCAGCTGATGAAGCCAGACTAAGGCACTTTTGTTAAGCATAAGATGTACATGTGGATAACTTAAAGAAATGGACAAGAGAAATATGATTTTGAATCCTGATAAATTAGGAGCAACTATCAGAACACAAAAATAGAAGGTACCATTTTAAACAAGGAGCTTGATCTATCCAGTGGAAGGCAGGAAAGGAGAAGGAAAACCAAAAGCAAGCATGGTAGTTGGGGAAAAAAGTAAAATAAGATGTCAGAAATAAATCTTAATGTAGCAAAATGTAATTACGATAAAGATTAAGTCCCCAGTCAAAAGGCAGAACTACTCAGATTGGATATAGGACATAACATGTAGCAATATTTTTTCAGAAAGAGAGTAGTGAAAGGAAAGAACCCTGGTTAGACTAAGGAAAAAAACAATGAAAAAGTATATATATTTTAGAAAAATGGGAACCAAAAGAAAGCTGGAATAGCAATGCTAATATCTTTTTAAGAAAAGATTTTATTTATTTACTTGAGAGAGAGAGAGAGAGAGAGAGAGAGAGAGAATCAGAGAGAGAGAGAGTGAGAGGGCACACACAAGTGGGGGGAGGAGCTGAGGGAGAGGAAGAAGGAGAGGCTACTCCTCCAGCAGACTCCTTTCTGATCGTGGAGCCCAGTGCGGGGCTGGATCCATGACCCTGAGATCATGACCTGAGCCAAAGTCGGAGGATTAGCTGACTAAACCACTCGTCCCAGCAGTGTTAATATCTCATGAAATAAGACTAAAGGGAAAAACCACTAAGGACAAAGAAGGCTGTGGCATACTTAAAATGTAACAATAGAGTAAGAATCCCTAGTCATAATGAACATAACTTAACCTGGTAGCATCACCGTAATATATACAAAATGGCCATTGACAGAACTGTGGGAGGAAAGGGTTAAGTCAAAAATTGTTGGAAGTAATTTTAAAACAGTTCTCTCAAACTGATGGGTTAAGCTGACCAAAGACAAGCAAAGATATAAACGATCCAAGTGAGACATTAATGTGGGAAAATAATAGACACGTGTGAAATTCTAGGCCCAATAAACAGTAAAGATCCACTTTTTTGGAGACTGGATCATTCACAAGAAAATGTTTACTAGTTTACTAGGTCACCAAGGAAGCTTCTGATTCCAAAGAATGCTATTTAATGCAGAATATATTTTCTGATGAAAATGTCATAAAATGAGAAATCAGGATCAAAAGAAAGCTAAAATAGCTCATGTATCTAGAACCTATTTCAGGTTAAAACAAAAATCTTAAGGGAAATTCTCAAATACTTGGAATTAAACAGTAATTTAAAAACCACCTATCAACATGTGTAAGATAGCTAAAGTGATACTTAGAGGGAAAATATAGCTTTAGATACAGTTATTTGAAAAGAAGGAAAACTAAAAACAATTGATCTAAGGGTTCACAAGAAGAAGTTGGAAAAAGAACACACAAAGAATAAGAAGGACAGCTATAAGAAATTTAAGATAAGAAATTTGAGAAACACTTAACAGAGAAGATTAATAAAACCCAAATCTGATACCTTGAAAACACTGTAAGAGGCACCCTCTGGCCAGTCTGATCTGGATAAGGAGAGAATAAGCAAATAACAAAAATGCAGAATGAAAAATGGGGAAATGAAGTAGATAGAGCTGAGGAAAAAACATGACTATTAGAAACAACTATCCATCAACAGATTTGAAAACATCATGAAATAGATACTTTTACGGAAAAATACAGAATACCAAAGTAGGGCAAGAGAAAATGAAAAGAATTGAATAGCTCAATAAGCAATCATGACATTAAGATGGCAATTAAGTTCTTTTTCCCATGAAAGCCTCAGATCCAGTGGTTTCATAGGTAAGTTCTACCCAAAGTAAAAAAATTAGACAACTCTGGGAAATAGAAAAAGAGTGAAGGCATTAGAAATCGTTTTATGAGACGAATGTATTAGTCACTTCAAATTTTGTCAGGGTCTGTACAATGGGCCATTTGGCATTTGAACACAGATCTAAAAATGCAAAGTGAAATATTAGCTCAAAATATGAAAGGGTAAAAGTAATAGATGATCATGGAGAATTTAGCCTAGAAAAGCAAAGATAGTTTAACCCCCCAAAATGTATTGCTATGTTAATCCAAAGGAGAAAAATTACCTGATCATCTCAGATATATAAAAGGCATTTTTATAAAATTCAACATCAATATATGATAAAATATCTTTCACATTATATCTAGAAGGGTACTTCCTTGATGTGGGAAAGGCTTATGCTTCTGACCTACCTTAAACTTTGGACTCATCCCCATTAGGATTCAGAACATATGTTGTTGCTGTTTTAACATAGCATCAAAGGTCCTGGACACCTCTATGCGCTAAAACCCAAACAAAACAAAACAAAACAATGTCAGTCTAATGATTAGGAGAGAGGGCATTCAGTTGTCATCTAGTGATGGATAATATGATCTAAAGAGAAATCTAGAAGAATCACCAGGAAAAGATTAGAATAAGGTAGCTCAGAAAATTGGTAAAGACACAAATAACTCAGAAAAATCAGTTGTCTTTCCATACCACCAGTAACTAATCAGAAAATAAAACAGAAAAAAAGATGCCTTCATAGTGGCAACAAAATTTGTCTTGGAATTAATAAAGAATATAAAGAATATACATCATATCCATGGATAACATTTATGAAAATACTAAATGGAGAGCTACTCCATGCTTATGGAGTGCTTTAACATTATGAACATACCGGTTCTCTCCAAACTAATGCAGGTTTCTGTGTGATCCAAACAAGATTCCAGTTAGATTTTTTTTTTTTTTAAGATTTTATTCATCCATTCGACAGAGATCACAAGTAGGCAGAGAGCAGTCAGGAGAGAGGAAGAGGGGGAAGCAGGCTTTCCGCTGAGCAGAGAGCCCGACTCCAGGCTCAATCCCAGGACCCCAGAATCATGACCTGAGCCGAAGGCAGAGGCTTTAACCCGCTGAGCCACCCAAGTGTCCCTCCAGTTAGATTTTTTTAAGGGATGTGCCAACATTATTCTACAGACAGAAGAATATAGGTTCATGAAGAGCTAGGTCACTTTAGTAAAGAGGAAGAAGAAATACTCATTACTAGATATTAAGACACGGTAGAAATACAGTGTGTTTAAATAAAATAAAATAAAAATTTTATTTTTATATAAAATAAAAAATAAATAAATAAAAACAGTGTGCTAGTGGCATAAGAACAGAGTAGTAGACGAACTGAACAGAGAGATTGCATAGACTGATTCCTCTGTATCCATATCCATATCCATTTATAACAACTTGATAGGATAAAGGTCACTGGGCAACAGGACAAATTACTTAGCAGAAGGTGTTGAGAAAATTGAATTTATGCGGAGATAACAAAGCTACCTCACACCATATATAAGGTGGAGGCTGGAAGGATGGAAAGCCTGAATGTGAAAAGTTACACTGGCATGCTAATAGGAGAAAACAGTGGGGAAGAAAGACCGCAGAAGAACAAAGCCTGAATAATTGATGTAATTAACTAGCCTGAGTAATTGATGGTTCTGATTACACAAAAGTTAAAGAGTTATGTTTAAAAAAGACAACATAGACAAAGTTAATAGATAAAAGATTAAGAAAATGTACCTGCAATGTCTAAGACCAATGAGAGACCAATACACAGAATACAAGGAACTCCGCCAATAAAGAAGAAAAAGAGAAGAGTGTATAGAGAAACATGGGCAAAGGATATGAATAGCAATTCACAGGTGGGGTGAGCTGATCTGGCCGACAAGTTTATGAAGAGATGCTCAGACCCAGTAATATTCAGAGAAGTGCAAATTAAAAAATAGGGTAACATTCTATTTCCATTTTATTTATTTTAAAAAAAGATTTTGTTTATTTATTTGACAGACAGATCACAAGTAGGCAGAGAGGCAGACAGAGAGAGAGGAGGAAGCAGGCTTCCTGTTGAGCAGAGAGCCCCATGCGGGGCTTGACTCTGGGATCATGACTTGAGCCGAAGGCAGAGGCTTTAACCCACTGAGCCACCCAGGCGCCCCTCTATTTCCATTTTATTTTTATTTTTTTTAATTTTTATTTTTTAAAAGATTTTATTTATTTATTTGTCAGAGAAAGTGAGCACAGGCAGACAGAGAGGCAGGCAGAGGCAGAGGGAGAAGCAGGCTCCCCGCTGAGCAAGGAGCCCGATGTGGGACTCCATCCCAGGACGCTGGGATCATGACCTGAGCCGAAGGCAGCCACTTAACCAACTGAGCCACCCAGGCGTCCCTCTATTTCCATTTTAAATGGCAAAAATGATAACCATTTTAATTGGATAATGGGGGTTGGTGGGATATGGGAAATAGGAGCCCTCATGTCCTCTTGAGGGGAATGGGAACTGGTCAGGCATCCAAAAGAGCAGGGCTGAGCCAGGGCTCACTCAAATGATATATTTGCACAGGGACTCAGAATCCCACTCGTGAGGAATCTCGGAAAAAAACCTTTGCATGAACGCCGAGAAAGATAGAGATGCAAATGTCCAAAGCTTACTGCTTGTGGAGTGCATCTGTGTGTCAGTAAGGGGAGAGACAATTCAGTAACACGGGGTGGATGGTTATCATGGAACACGAGGCGGTAGTGAGGCCACAGATCACTGATCTTATGAAAACAGGGATAGAACTTCGAAGCAGAGTGTTGAATTAAAAAAAGGACAAAAAAGGGTTTACAGCCCATTGTGACTCATGTAAATTAACACATACACAAAACACAGTTCTGCATTTGTTACAGAGATAACCTACAAATTCGAGGATACATATTAAATATACTGGAACTGTTGCCTGTAAGGGATGGGGAATGGGAGCAGGAAATTAGAAAAAAAAAAAAAAAGCCGTGAGTAAAATAAGAGGGCTGACTTGCCCGGATTGATGCTACTAACAGCCTGTGAACCGAAGTATACGATCAATTTAGCCATCAGCCTCTGAAATCCAGAAAGCAAGACAAATTAACTACATTGGGATATTTCTGAGCATGTGTGTTTTCTCTGGTTTGCCCCCAAACATGGACAGCTTAAAATAGGTGGTTTTTAAACTTGGAAGTCACCCTTGAAAGAAAGAACTAAATTTCCGGTTGCCACAATTTGGAGGAAGCAAGCAGTTTACATCCTGAATTGAGATGGGGTCGGGCTAGCGCTCATCACCGGTCCCCACACCTGGTTTTACTTGGCCTTCCACAGTCGCCCATGGAAACATTCCACGGAGACCTTCTGTTTTCAGAATCAAGGCTTTGGAGCAGGCACCCCCCTCCCCACACAGACTTCCTAATTGATTGGTGCCCTCACTCCCATCAGGCTGCACGGGTTTTTAGCGACTTTATGGTCTGATATCTGATCCCCTGGCAATCCCACCGGGCGAATGCAGGTTGTTACGGACAACCAGGTCCTCAGACGAGGTCCAGGTTTCCCAGATAATAACTTCTCAAGATTTATTTTTTTCATTAAGGGTGCGTCGGATTCCTTAAATTTTATTTGTAACACGGTACAAAGCAGATTAATTGAGAGTTAGGCACTTTCTCTTCTGAAGTGGCCTTTGTCCCCTCCTAAAGTAAAAACAATTATGGGGCCCCTGGTGGGTCAGCTCATCTAACTCCCGCCTTAAGCTTAGTGGCAGCTATCCTAGTATCTGGGTCCTCTTTCCAGAAAACTCTTGGCCAGTGTATTTTCCCACTTTTATTTGATCCCCATCATGGAGGAATTTTCCTTCATGGCGATCCCATGTCCTCCGGGAGGCAGATTTCGTTATTGTTTCTGTGAACACTCAGAGCGTCTGGAAAATATCCTTTGTTCAATAAATGTTCCTGAACCTAAGCATATTAATAGCTCCCCAAGCAGCCTTTATTGCTCTCTCTAATCAATTTTTGTTTTATCAACCTTTCGCATGGTGATAATACGGGGAAGGCTGTAATTCTAGGTACTTAGCAGATTTCCTAATAATAACTCATTTGGTTATTATACATGTCCGTGGGATTTATCCAAGTGTACGGTTCACTGGGAGAGCCCAATGTTCTTCCTCTAGATGTGGTGTTGACTCGGTCTCTGTCATTCAGGTAGGATTGGTGGTAGTAGATGTTACTTCTCAACAGATGACCCCTCTCTTGAGTTGTAGGAACATGCCGTTACGTTAGAACACCCCATCTATTAAAAGTATTAATATTGCTATTTCTCAGTGTGACAAGGTCAGGGGTCACGGAGTTCAAGGCCTTTAGTAAGCACACCTGTGCTCCCGGGACCCTGGGCAGAATAATTGGGCATCCTGACAATTTCCATTTCCCTTGATCATGAGCCCATCTCTGGATCTATGCGTTTGTAAAACCATACCTGTGTTTGCCAGGCAACTTTACCTCCGATTAGTGGGATGATCCGAAATAAATGGAAGAAATGGTTGGCTGGTTCCCCTCAGCCTCTGCTTCCTCACCTCTGAGGCAAGAATTTCTGCATTCACTTAGCAAGCACTCACTGAATACCTAGTATGTGCGAGGTACTGTTTTAGGAGGTGGGAGCAGAGCTGCAAACAAGAGAGGTCAGTGGATGCGGCGGTGACAGTGTAGCCAATAATCTCCAAGTGGGGCGGGAAAGCCCGTGGAAACTTCACGGGAGAGTGTTGGGGGCTGGGCTTCAGATAGGGTGTGTGGGAATCCACATGGAGGTGGGTACAAACGCCCGCTGTGCAGATCTCCTGCCTGGCATCTTTCTCCACCCCTCTCTTACTCCACTTGGTCCAAGGAAGCCCCTGGGATTATTTCCCAGCAAGCACCGGGACAGCCCGTGGCTGTGGTTTAAGGTTCCCCGAGATTGGGTGGGCCCCAGGGAGAACAGGGCATTGTCCCCCAGGCCCGTGTTCTTCCTCAGCTGGCTTCCCCTGTAGGCTTCTTGTGGATCTTGGACAATTCTCTTTATCTTGGTCCAGGCTCTGCTTCCTGAAGTGAAAGTAGGGGATTCTACTGGGGCCCCTCTGGCTGAGACACACTGCAATTCTAAATTCAGGGTGGCGCTCATCGGCTTCATCCGGGATCAAGCTTTGGGAAGAGAAGAAGCTACTCTGGCGGTTGGGATTGAACTGGGCCTGGCCATTCCCTGTGGCCAGGACCAGTCTTCCTGGAGCCCTGGCTTTTCCTCCACATTATACAGAGGCTTGGCTCAGACTCCCTGCTTCGTAAAACCACTTAATGTGTAGTCACTTGATAGACTGAGAATATCTCTGGTCCTATTACTTTGTGGTCCCTTTGGAAGGGACTGTGAAATATGATTGAAAGGCACAGAGAAGGAAGGCAAAGAGAAGTGGGATGGCTAAACAAGTCAGCAGAAATCAAGTTTGAGTTGGTGAACCACTCCGTGGAGCGAAAGCCAAGTCCCTGGAAATAAATCAAAACGAGCAAATACACTTTTTATATTATCCTTATTTCAATATTTGTTACATCCATTCCAGCACGGAGGCCCATCGACCTTTTCTTGGGGACGTTGCTTCTTGGACTGTTAGCTTCTGTTTTCCTAAAGCAAGTCATCACTTGAACTCCCTGGCGTTGTTCTTGACCATGAAGCCTGCGGGGTACATACATGGGGGAGACTAATGCCTTCTCCAGGGCTGCCGATCTGTGCCTGAGTCGGTTAAGTCTAGGAGCCTTGAAGGCCCAGCAAGCCAACACAAACACGCTGATTCCCCTGAACTCATCAAGAGGGCTTTAGCTGGGCTGCAGAGAATTCCAGTGATTGCTCCTGGAAAACATGGAGAGCCTCACAGCTCAGATGTGTCACAGCAGATTGGCAGTGAATATTCCTTTTTAGAAGAAAAAAAAAAAATGAAACACTGACTCTGTTGTAGGAGATAAAAATGATCCCAATTTGAAAATACTCAGCACAGAGATTTCACGTTGGGCATTCTGACCAATACCTGGAATGTGAAGAAGGTAAATTCATTAACTGGGTCGTATTTCAAGCCTAATGAAGAATGTGCTCCGGGAACGTGACAGAACAGCCCAGAACCACGTAGACGTCTTGAGGCAGCCGGGTCAGACATCCAAGTCAAGTTGGGGCATGAGTGACCTCTAACATCTAAAGGAGTGTTTACTCCTTGTGAGTTTATCCTCCGATTTTTAAAAAATAGTGTTTGCTGACATAGAGCCTTCATTAGGCTGCCAGAGAGTTAAGATAATAGCAGGAGGTTCTGCCCGGATAAACCCAACATGGTAGTGAGGGAAGAAGGAGCCTTCGTCAATTAAATCATTAATGGATATTTGAAATGCCTTCGTAATGGGGCGCCAAGGCAATCCCACACGGGAAAATAAAGGAGAAACCCCATCTTATCTCATTCCACCATTCTTTTGGGGGCCAAAAGATTCTCCCTTGAACTCCCTCTGTTTATAGATGGCAAGGGACAAGGTTTATTTGAACCGGTTTTGTTTTGAGTTTGTGTGGGTTTTTCCTCTCCACTGCAAGATGTGTTCTGGAAGTTTCTGCATCTCTGAGCCTGGTTTTTCTTTTCTGTAGCCGTGCCAGAGTTTATCACCACTCACTTCTGGATAGTGTTAATGCTGCAGTCACTTCCTGTCTGCGAAACAATTGTAACATTCACCAGAGTGCTGGGTGTTAGGGCCACGTGGGGGATTGTTGCCTGAAACGGCTGAAAAAGTCCCTAAGAAGTCAGTGCAAGATGCTGACACTGTTTATAGAGAAACGTTCTTTCGAGTTCCACGTGCGCCCATCAAATAAACGGGGAAACGAAAGCGTACCCATCAACAGACCGAAGGGGGAAGCCCAACTGTTAGCATTTACCTAAGAGCACATAATGGGGCCATCCCTCCCTTGGCCTCATTGCAGCGAGAGTTAGTCCGTAAGGAGAGGATGTTCCAGAAGGAAGTCCGGTAATGTAAGCAGTGGCTCTCACACTTCAGCGAGCATCGCCGGCAGAACTTAGGAGGATGTGCAGCGCGGGGCCCGGTCCCAGAGTCTCTGACTGAGTCAGGCACGAGTGGTGGGATGAGGGTCCCGAGAATCTGCATTTCAAACTAGTTTCCCAGGTGATGCTGGTGCTGCTGGTCCAGGAAACCTATTTTGGAAACGACCAATCTCAGTGAGGTCCAAAGGGAAGGGGGCTGAAATTCCTCGGTGGACTTAAGACTTCACCTCTCTCATCCCCTGTCAAGAGAAAACATGGGAGATTATTTTGTTGTTTTCAATGTGAATCCAGACACTTCTTGCTTCCTGGAATAGATGCATTCCGACAAAGCAATGTACAAACGAATAAAATACAAAGGAGCAAAAGATGGTACAGTTGACTAAAGTGCGATGAATCTTATGTGCTTGCTGATCTCTTCTCTAATGTCAGGGACTTCTTTCCTTAAAGTGGAATTCCCCAGGAACGCAAAGCTGGAGCCCTAGTGTAGGGCAGAGGCTCGACGTCACACCCACGGCACGCTGGGTGTAAGGTCCTGGGGCTGGGGCTGAGCCATTTTGGTGGTTCTGTGAGCTCTCCTTCCAGCCTCCCAGCCTCTAGGCATCCTGTCATTCCGTCTCTACCCCTGGCCCTTCCCTCATCAATAGAAATTCTCCTGTTCCTGTAGACTGACTAATTCTCTATGACACACTCTTAGACTACAGTTCCTCTCTTGTCACCCGAGTTGTTAAATGTGTGGCATTAGTAGACATCTGTTGTCTGACTTCGTCTGTAGAAATTGCCCGAGTATTTTGTCATGCTCTAAGTTTAAGTCTTCAGGTGATGGAAAATAGACCAGTGGTCTCTGGTTTATCCATTCTCCCCACCCCCCACATTCAAAATGCCACACACACACGGTTAAAATGTGCACGGATTTTCCATATATCAGGGTTTGTAAGTGGGAACAAGTAGTGAATTCCTGTGGTGGTGAAAGCGTCAGAGAATTCTACTGTTTGTCTTCCTCTCTTCAAAACGGGGAGTTACTGGGGACGCATGGAGACAGGAGTCATCTTGCTTCCAAAACTGTGGGTGGCACTCATGAATTACTTCTTCCGGAACAGTTTTAAAGGAATTTGTAAAATGTAAAGGATTCGTTATCTTAATGATCTAAAACATGTCAGAAGCATCAGGATTACCTGTTCTGTTTTCTGAGCTGGTAGTTCGAGATGGGACTGAGCTACAGATAAACTCACAGGTGTTGCTGCCTGAGGCTTAGAAATTAGAGAGGGAGAGGAGAGGCAGCCTGAGCTGGGGGTAACTCGTCCAGTGCAAGCCGGGCGAGAGTGGGGGACAGAAAAGAAACAAGGCTTTTTATCGTCTCTGAGTTACACGTCTGTGGCTCAAAGGCTTATCAGGCTTTGGAAGCTACTGGCATTTCTAAGGAAGTCAGCAATTGTCATCTACTTCCCTCCATTATTTCCTTTTTCATCTCCTTTTCACCCCTGTCTCTTCTCTGCCCTGTCCCTTTCACAGTGTGGGCTGCCTTCTGGCTCCCCTTCCCCTTCCCTGCGGGGAGGCCATGTGACAGTCCTCATGCATTGCCCCAGTCCACCTGCTCAAAATAGTCTCACCCAGAACGCCTCGGGCTCCCCTGTGCTTTCTTGTAAATGTGCTCCAAAGGATGATTGTGGTTTCTCAGTTACAAGCTCGATATGAGGCGACAGTTTAGTGGTCAGTCCAGCTGTATTCGGAGTAAAAATTAACCACGCTTGTCTGCACTCTGCTTACTGAACTGTAGGGCTCTACCTTTTTCTGGCTGATTTAGCTTTCCCTCTCCTGGGGAGTGCGCAGCCGGAATCCCCTGGCCTGCCCAGAAATCAGCTCCCACTGTCATTAATTTGTTAGATGGTGGGGATCGGGGAGAGGTCCGGCGTGTTCCCGTTGATCTCTGTGATGAGTTGGCAGGAAACCATTGTTTCTCATATGGCAAAAGGACTACGTGTTCTCCTCATAGGAGCATTGGTATTCCTAAATTATATTCTTTTCTCTGGGACGGTTCTGTCCCTATTTTCCTCTGGATCTTGCTTGAGGTACGTTCTCAGTCTTTGAGCGATTAAAGAGACAGCCGGGAGTGGACATGTTCAGAAGGGACCTGTGGGTTATTGGGAACTTTGTGGTTTTAAACACCACTCCACAGATTCCAAAGAGGTTGTGTTTAGGATCAAAGTGCACTTTCTCTCTCAAAGACTCTCCCAGGAGAAATATTTTCAGAAGTCACAGAAGTGCAAACTCCAAATGGAGAAGAGCTTCCAAAGCTACCATCCAAATGCTTTTCTTCATCTTCCCCATTTGCCTGTCTCAACTGTGTTCTCCTTCTGGAAATCCAGTGTGCGTTTTGATCAGGCACTGAGAAGGGGCACAGACTGGAAGGTTGTGTGGACGTCAGCTCGAGAAGGGAAAGCCTCTGCCATCCTGTGGAGTGTATTTCCTCCCTGGCTTCATCAAGACTCTCTGTGTCATCTCCTCGAGTCTACAGATGAACGGAACACAGAATATTTCCACATGTCTGCCTGCGCAGCAATCTTCCAATCTCTTCTCAGTTTCTCAAGTAAAGAAATCAAATTGCCAACAGTCATGTCAATGCCTTTAGTCATGACTCGTCCTGGTGCTCGATGCTGTGCTAACAGTGAGGGTACAGACATGAGCCAGGCACTTGCTTGGAATTTGCTTTCTGGGGTTTGCAAGGGTGACAGGGTACAGTGGGAAAACACAGGAAAGGGATGAACGTAGTTCCAAGTGGAAAAGCTTGGGTGGAAAATTTCCTAGAGAAGAAGACTCAGGAGCTGTGTCACGACCCATGAAGCGCTGTGGACTTGGGGACAAGGAGAGAAAGAGAGGCATTTTCTGTGGAAGGCGTGATGGGCCAACCCGTTTCATGGGAGCACAGAACCAGCCGGTGTGTGCAGCGCCGGTCCCGGGTGCCATGTTCACGGTCACGTCTTCCTATTTCAGTTTGGGCAACTTAAATCACAAGCAAAGATTCGCTCATTTGATGGCAGATCCCTACCCCCATCCCCAGGAGGCATTGGTATTGTCTTTTGAAGCAAAGAAACCCAGAGCCCAGCATCTCATCTGTAAGCTTATGAAAACCCAATCAAAGTCAAGATGCATGTTATCCCCCCGCCCCCGCCCCGGCCCCCGCCCCCGCCCCCGCTGGAACACCACGGAGACTGCCCTCATGTGGGATTCCCTGGGCTTCTGCCACTGCCCGTGTCCAGTGGCAGCTGCATGGGGCTGACAACAGGGGCAGCTGACGGATGGATCCCCATGGCCTTGATCATGACGTGCCTTCCCGAAGCCCAAGCCTGTCTGTCTCTGCGCAGAGTTCGGCCCCGTTCTAGCAGGTTTAATAACTCCTCATCTATTTTTCTAGTCTTTATCAACATGCTTCCATGCAATTGTCTCCACATCCCAGTGTCACCTTCTAGAATCTTCCCCGCAAAGGAAAACCCACACGCCAACCCACCACTCCGGTTAAGCGTTGGCAGATGCCTTGTAAAGTTTTTATAAAACATACATTAAGCAATTTAGCTGAAAGCCTGTTGTAACAAGTCATTGGATTCAAATGAGCTATCCGCACGGAAGAGGTTTTGTCTTTACGCTATGTCTCTCACTAACTTATTTCCCTTAAAAAAAAAAAAAAAGAAAGGGGAAAAGTAAAAAAGAAGGGTGAGTTATTTCTCAAGATAAAGACAGAAATGCAAAGGGCACAGTTCCTTGCTTCAGAATATTTTCCGGGAGGCACACACTGCGCTGTCTACACAGAAGATGAACGAAGAAGGGATGCAAGGGCCCTTGAGCCCCAGGCCCTCCTCTGCTCCTCAACAGGACCCTCTCTCTTCATGCAACAAGATGCTATTAAATTAATAAGTCAATATATTTAAAAAGTCCCCTGTTTTGTGGTGGTCGAGGACCACCCAGATCATGGAACCCAAAGAGAGACACAACCAGAAACAGTGGGTTCTTGCCACACGTTTGTGATTTTTTTTTCAGTGCTGGGTTCATACTTCATTCTGATTCACTGTGCGTGAGAAAAACAATCACGCAAAAATGAAAATCTTAAGCTTTAAGTTTTTTTTTTTCTTTGACAAGAGAGCTATCCCCTGGAAGCCATATTATCCGTAGATCATGTAGTTATTAGTTGGTGGCAGCGGGACTCCAGGTCCAAGCCCCATGACCACACACACTCCTGGACTTGCCGTCCACCCGGAGATGGATTCATTGTTTATGGAGAAAAGCAGCGGTATAGACATTGGGTCACGATTCTCGTTAGGTTTCCTCTCAAGGTGTGTATTTAGCAAGCGCTGATCCGTTAGCGGGAGGCCATTGGTCTCTCTTTAGTTTATCACGGGGCCAGCATTCCAGGCCAGCCGCCAGCGGAATAGGGATCTGTGTTATACAGGGTTTCGGCACCCAAGGAAGCATTTGTATACGGAGATGCGAGGCTCTGGACGTGTGTATTCACAGGCCTTGTCCAGACTTAGTTCCCCCGAAAGCAGAGACTTAGGCAGAGACCTGCCTGTGGGTAATTTGGAAAGTGATCCTGGGAGGCAGGCGTGAAGGCTGGAGGTTGTGAATAGCAAGGGAGGGCAAGTCGGTAAAGGGCTATGTTGCTGAGTTGACCACTGTACTGGCAACAGATGCTTCATCCCAATGGACCTTTCGGGGAGCTTAAGAAGTTCATCACACAGATACAGGGATGGACTGGTCCATCAACGAGCACCCCGTACAGGCCAATGTAGCTCTGGGGGCTTTAACTCATCCGCATCAGCACCTCCTGGACAGACTCCAGAATTCTGGTCCTTCCCCAGGGTCTCAGAGGAGTTTCAGAGAGTGAAGAGTCTGCCGTGTGGGGCACAGGGAGGCACCATCAGGCGGCTCTGGGGCAAGCTGGCCCGAGCCCTGCTCTGAACTGTCATCACGGCGGGGCCTGCAGTAAGAAGAGCTCCGCCAGAAAGTTTTGAAGAGGCGCACAGGTGGTGCCCGACACTGGCCTCGGTCTAACTGACGTCATCAGAAGGTGCAATCACTGTGATGGGTAGGTTGGTGAATTTCATCATCCTATCCTGTTCTGGTCCCAGACTGCAAATTAGCTGGAGAGAAACACCCTGCCACCTCCCCTGGCCTGGGTGAGGCTTTGGTTTCCTTTGTCTCCAGAGCTCTCTTAGAGGGCGGTTCTTACCCTTTTCTCTTTTCTCTTCCATTGCTTTTTAAAAATCAAAGGATTATTTACACAGAGTGAACATGGACAGATTTTAAGTGTTCACGTCTATCAGTCTTGATAAATGCCTGTACTTATATAATCCACACCCCTCGCAAGTTACGGAATATTTCCAGCATCCCAGAACCATCCTTCTACCCGTTCCCGATCAACATCCCCACACTCCAGAACCAAACACTACTTTGATTTCCGTCACCGCCTATTAATGTTCTCATGTCAAAAAGTCCGTATAGATGGAATCATCTTTGTATATGGTTTCTTTCACTCAGCATAATGTTCTGGAAGTTCATCGATATTATTTCTCTGCAGTTAGTACCTTTTTGCCACCTTGTAGTATTCCGCAGTGTGAATCTACCACAATTCATCCACTCTAATACTCACTGACACTTGAGCAGTTTGTAGGACATAGCTATTATGAATAAAGCTGCTATGGACAAGTCTCTTCATGGACATATGTTTTCGTTTCTCTTGGAAATTTCTCTAGGAGTCTGCTGGGTCGTAGGATAGCTATATATTTAACTATATAACAAAAATGGTTGTAACATTTTATACTCCCACCAGCAATGTAGTAGAGATCTGATAGCTCCATATCCTTGCCAATATCTGGTGTTTTCTGTTCTTACTCATTTTAGCCCTTCTGGTGGGCATTAACAGTATTTCATTGTAGTTTTAATTGACATTTCCCTGGTGACTAATGATGTTGAATTGTCTTTCATGTGCTTATTGGCTATTTGAATATTTTCTGGTTGAGTATTTCTTGGATAATGTCTGCCTAAATCTTTTGCTCCTTTTTTTTATTGGGTTGTTTGTCTTTTTATTATTGGATTATATGAATTCTTTACATATCCCAGAATCAAGTCTTTTTATCAGGTCTATGTGTTACACATGTTTTCTCCCAGTCTGGCTTGCTTATTCATTTTCTCAACCGTGTCTGGTTGACAAGCAGAAATGTAAAATTTTGACTTTGTTCAATAATTGTTTTCTCCTTTGATGTTTAGTACTCTCTGGATCCCCTCTAAATAATCTTTTCCTAGTCCAAGGTCATAAAGATGTGCTCTTAAGTTTTCACGTAGGAGCTTTGCAGTTTTACAAGGCATGTGCTGGATTGTTCTGGACAGTCTGTGCTGACTTATATTTTTTACCAAAAAAGTTGGTCGTCATTTACATTACCTACGAGCACTGGTAGAGACGTTACCTTGCAGACTGATGAATTATGGAGACCTTTGAAAATCCCGACTATGTTTCTTATATTTACATTAAGATCTGTCCCCGAGATGGTATGTGAGTTGGGTCCGGGATGGAGGAATGGTTTCTATATTTTTCTATATTTACTTTGGTGATGCTGCTTAGCTAATCCTAGCCCACATCTGCCTGTCACCACACACAGGGTCACTCTGCTGTTGAAACCTGACTTATGTTAAATGCCTGTGTTGACACTTCTTTTCTTAAATGAATGGGCTTTTTATTTAACTGGTGGCTGCTGAATTTGTGGGGGCTGCCAGGTCATTAAAATGATGTTTGTTTGAATTTGGCAGAATGAAAAATTGGACTTATATTTACTTTTTTTTGTTCCCAAGGCTGTTCTCACCACTCACCCCTAACAATACTCTTTTGATTTTATGAAGAAGCCTTTGCAAAACAGAATGCAATGCAGTAGAGGTTCATGGCATGTTCGAGGCTTCACTGGTGGGGAGCCCCTTTCTTCTCTAATGCCTGCAAGTGAAGAAGTTAAGAGGCTCTGGATTTGCAGACACATTAGGAACGAAAGTAGCTTTTCTGAAATTGCCCATGAATTACACAGAATGTCACTGAATACCGGCTGGTCATTAATTTATGTGTTTAGGCAACGTCTTAACTTTTGCATCTTCAGGGAAAGAGCATGGGATCAGTAGTTTCCAGTTATCTTCTGTGCCGTGCTACTTGCTATCAGTATGATTTTCAACATGTCGTAGATCCTCTGTGAATCTGTGAGACAGGAGCGACAGGAGCTAGTGTGTTGGGACAGGCTAAGCTATATTCAAGTCACCCATATGAGTCCAATCTTTATGGCTCAGTCATTAAGGCTAATTTTTTATTGGGCAACATTTTTAAAAAAGATTTTATTTATTTATTTGGCAGACAGAGATCACAAGTAGGCAGAGAGGCAGGCAGAGAGAGAGAGAGAGGAGGAAGCAGGCTCCCAGCTGAGCAGAGAGCCTGACGCGGGTCTCTATCTCAGAACCCTGGGATCATGACCTGAGCCGAAGGTAGAGGCTTTAGCCCACTGAGTCACTCTGGCGCCCCTTGGGCAACGTTTTTAATTTTTGAGCATCTGACGGTGGGTCTCAGCTTCCCTCTTCCACCTGGTGACTCAGAGCTCTCAGCTCTCGTCATCTTGTCCTAAGCTATCACTGGGCTTTCAAAGCTGCCACATCGGTGGAGAAGACACATGGCCTGTTACCTGCCTTGACTTGGGAGTGACAGCCATCATCTCTGCTCACAGTCTGTGTGAGTCACATTCCCCTCAAGGGAGGCTGGGAAATGCAAGAGAATACAAACGCCTGTTAAGTAACAAAATTCAACCTTGTAAACATGAAGATCTAATTAGCTTTTTCATGTGATTCAGGAATAGGACAGCACACCATTTAGCAAGTAGAGAGGTACTCCAAGGAGTTGAGTACATCCTGGTTTTGTCATTTTTAAAAAGAGATTTATTTATTTATTTGAGAGAGAAAGAGAGCTTGCAGGGGGGTGGGGCAGAGGGAGAGAATCTCAAGTAGATTCCCTGCTGAGCACAGAGCCTGACACGGGGCTCGATCCCGTCACTCTGCGATCATGATCTGAGCCGATCACGAGCTGGAGGCTTAACAGATTGAGCCACCCAGGCGCCCCTGTCTTTGCTATTTATGCCTCACACGTGTTCGCCGATGCTCAGATGAGATGACAGGTGAAAGCACATCATAAATAATGTACTCCCCTTATAACAAGATTATATTAATTTTTACTTTACCCCAGATGTGTAGATTCAGATGTCTTTGCTGGCTTTTGTACACATTTTTGATTGTTGCCCCACTTTGGTACTTCAGCAGCTTGGATGTTTTTAAGGCTGGCTGGCAAACACGTTCTTTACCTTTTCATACCTAAACACATGGCCACCCATCCCTTGATTAGACTAACAAAACGAGAACACATTGGGATGAGTGGAAGAGTGGAATTACAGAAGGGTTTTAGGGGGGCTGCAGGGGTCTGCAGAAACGTGAACTAGCAGAGCCTTCTGCTCTGAGGACCACTAAGATGCCTCTGTAACAAGCCTCTGGGATTTGCATACAAACCGCTCACGGAGGCCTTCCTCAAGCAGCTTGGACAGAGCACACAGCAATCTTAGTTGTGTTACTGCTTTGCTCAGTTCAGGCACACCTCGAAGAGAGTACAGAGGCGGGCTTCTGTGCAGCCAAAGCCAAACTATTAGAATTCTGGAATGAGTGGAATCTGAAATAATGATGTCTTATTTTTCTTGGCCCTGGAGGTTTCTATGTCATATTGGGAGAGGAAAAAAAAAATATTTGTTTTCTTTAAAAAACACAACTTTCATTGTGCTTAAAGTAGAGTTAGAAAACAAGTCAATACAACAACCTCCTGGTACAATGGGACTTGTTCTGTTATTAATTTCGCCATTCAAGGGATTTAACTTAAAAGAGTGGAGCTCCTCCCTCCCCCTCCCACTTTTTGGCTCATTTAATTTTGAACTCAGGGCTTATAAACATAACTGCAAAGTCACTGTCTTTGTTATGAATTTGTTTGATTTTCTAAAGCTCTGAACCATGAATTGTGTGTGTGTGATGTGTATACCCGAAGTCTTTCTCAGGCAGGGAGATCCATATATCAGTGGTGGCATATGGTGGCCCACATGGTGTGAGAAGCTTCCACAGAGCTGATTAGAACTCTCGCTCTTGCTCTCTTTCTGCACCACATCTGTAATAAAACACAACACGGAACACGTGTTCTTAGCTTTGGAATGTGGTGGTGGGGGGTCTTGATTTTCTTCTTGCCCTGGCATCTATTCCTTCTCTTAGGTGACATCCTTCTGCATCGTGTGCAATAATGGAGGGACTTCCGTTGAGGTGCCCTGCCTTGTCAGGTCCGAGATGAGCCGGTGACCAAGGGAAGCCAGTCAGCATTCTCTCTCTCGGGGAAGTCTGTGTGTTGACCACAAGGACGTAAGCCGTTAGAGATGACTCTTCCTTTCAACTGCCTGCTGAAGAGCTTGTCATTATCTCCTGTTACCCGGACTTCTGAAGATGGTTTCTTTTCTGCCCGATACTTGGTACTTAATTCTTTTCTTCAGTTCCGTGTGCTCCTCCATACCTTCCCCCCAATTTCTCTTTTTTGCTTAGATTGACTCTCGTTGGTGTCCATTACCTGCAAGTAAGAATTCCATTTCAGCATAATTATTTGCATTTGCCTTAGAATCGCAGAATTTCAATAGGATGGAACCTTAAAGATAAACTCAAAACACAAGTAGATCCAATAGGTTGCCCGAGTTCCTTCACTTATTATAATTTCATCCATTAAAAGTGGTCAAAAGAACCATAGTACAAAGCTTGAAAATATGCTTGTCCCATGGGTCCCCTGGTAGTAATATTTGAAGTAAAAAGAATCCTCTGCATTATAGACTTACAGACTCAACTTGTCAATTGACATGGCTACTTATGAGTCCCACAGGAACCTCAGGGCCACATTGTCCAAAAAGAGACTCAGTTTTCCCCAGACTTATTTCCAGGGAGCCACAGAGGAGAATTCAGGATAAGAAATGAGTCCTTATTTTCATCCTGTTGCAACTTCTCCCCTGACATCTTTAATAGAAAGGTGATATCTAATAGAACAATTTAAAACTGTATTTTCCCCCCAGAAGCTTCTAAGAGCTTTTATCTATCTATCTATCTATCTGTCATCTATCCATCCACCCATCCATCCATCCATGTAACTATCTATGTATCTCTATATCTATGTATAATTCTCTTTCATTATAATTACGTTACTAAATTTGTAGAATAGAGAAGAAAAAAGTCTCACCTAGTCCTAGCACCCAGAGAGAGCTCTTGTTAACCTTTTGGTGTGATTCTTTTCCTGTAGATTTTAATGTGCTATCACTAATAGTGCATGTGCATTTTTGGTCTTGCTTTCTGCTTAACATTAGATAATGAGCGGTCTGTGTATGGCACGCAATACAGGTTTTAAAATCGTCTGCCCAAAGGGCTGTATGTTATTCTGTTAAGTGGCTATTCTATATTTACTCAGCCATTTACCTTTTGGACATTTAGACAGGTTGAGTAAATAGAGAATAGTCACATTTTATACCTACCCTTGCCTTGGTAGAATAATTCAGACAGCTCTATGTCCTGCTTAGGTGAGGGGTTTACAAAGCATTTGCAGTTCATTTGATTCTTTTTTTACTAGAGACAAGATGGCTCAGATATGACTGCTTGTCACAGCACAAATATCTGAAGTCACAACACATTGGGAGACTTTTAAAAGCCAAATGTGATGCTCGTCCTTAAAAGTTTGAATGAACAATAGCTCTTTTTTTTTTCTCTTAGCCTCTAGCATTGGTAAGATTTTAATAATTTGTATTTAATTTCTACCACTGGGTTTATTGGGTTTAAGTTTTGGATCTCAATCTCTTTGGATTTATTTGTACTCCTTCCCCTACATTTCAGCAGAAAGAGATTGTGTTTGGGTTTCCACTCTTGGAGGGCATTCCCTGGTCTGAACTGTTTTCATTTATTTTATTTTAACATTACAAAGACATTTCCAGTTATATTTGGTTTTGCAATTCATTCCTCCCCGTTTCACAAAAACCATAAAACCCACATTGTCTAAAAATGCTGTGTTGAGCAAAATGGATTCAGTCCTCCTTGGAGAGCAGAAAGGGATGGAGCCAGTATGTGTTATAAACATTTCCAGGGAGCTTGCCTCTTTCCCAGAATTGGTTTTAGACAGATGCTGCTGACCAGTTGTGCGATTTCATTTCGGGTTGCTGACCCCGGACCCTACTTGAACTTGACTCTGGATGTCATGTAGGCATCTACCCACTTCGTATCCACTTCCTTTCAGCTCTCAGTCATTCAGTCTCTCGGCCTCCGCTGATTCGGCCCCTGCCATTACTTTTTTAAGGACCAGAGCCATGAAAAACCAAGACTTAGGATTTCTGAATGAAGGTTTTTTTTTTTTTTTAAAGATTTTATTTATTTATTTGACAGAGAGATCACAAGTAGGCAGAGAGGCAGGCAGAGAGAGAGAGGGAGGAAGCAGGCTCCCTGCTGAGCAGAGAGCCCGATGCGGGGCTCAATCCCAGGACCCTGGGATCATGACCTGAGCCGAAGGCAGAGGCTTAACCCACTGAGCCACCCAGGCGCCCCTGAATGAAGGTTTCTAATGTTAACCTTGGTGGTTTCCTGTCACAGAAGCACAGAGCCCGTGGATTCTGATAGCTCTGTGTGTGGATCTTTCTCTTCCGGCTAGATTAAACATCCTCATTCCCTCCGATTGCAACATTTGATCTTCCGTGCTCAGAGTCTGCAAATTCTTTGAACAGTTTATTTTCAGCAGATTATAAAGAGCCTTTCATTTTCCAATCTGAGGAAAACCAAGTGGAAAGTGTGGGTTTTCTGTGGGAATTTTTTTTTCCTGTTTGCCCTCATATTTAATTGAGGACTGTGATGGCTGGAACTCAGATGGATGGCTTTCTCAAGCAGGCCCTTGCTTCCGGTGGGCATTTAGGTTCTAGACATTGGTGAGCAGAGTCCTGCTTCCCCTTATGAAGTCATAGGTATCAACCCCAGCCACTGGGTCCATGGCAGTTGTGGTCTCAACCTGAGGCTTGGAAGGGACTTTTGGAAGAATCTGAGTCTTGCTCCCTCTACAGAGACCACCTTACAATCATCCTTACTGCCCTCTATCCCATCTTCCCCTGCCCAGATTTACAGAGGGAGAAGAGCAGGGAAGAATACGTAGTAGTCATATCGCTTGCCTCACTGATATTCTTGGGTTGGAAGAACTCTTCATTCCTTAGGGAACGTAGGGAACAAATAGACATGGTCCTTTTGGAGGCACCAGTGCATTTGGTCTCACCTTTGAAGACACAAGTCTTCTTATTTCTGCACAAGCCTGCCTTCTCTGCTAAACTAGGACCTAGCCGAGGGTAGAGAGGCATCCTGACCGGGAAGCATTTATGGAAGTGTCTCTTGGGGACTCTGTGCTAGGGGAAGAGATGACTTCCTAGTTGGATTTGAGGAAGTTCCCAGATATTCTACAGGCCTTCTTCCCCAGCAGGCCCCCTTATTCCTGTTATGGGGCTGCCGTAACCAATGACCACAACAGATGGCTTAAAGCAATGGAGATTTGTTCTCTCCCAGTTCTGGAGTCCAGAAGTCCAAAATCACGTTGTTGACAGGGCCTCTTGCTCTCTGAGGACTCTAGGGAAAAATCCTTTCTTGCATCTTCCAGGTTCTGGGGGCCCAAGCATTCTCTGATTTTTTGCTGTAAAACTTGAATCTCCATTTCCACCTTCGTACGACTTTCTCATCTTTCTGTCTCCTCTTCTGCCTCTCAAAGGAGACCTGGTGTTGGAGTTAGGGCCCACCTGTGTCACCCAGGATGCTCTGGCCTTGAGATCCTTAACTAAATCACATCTACAAAGACCCCCCCCCCTTTTTTTTTCCTGGATAACATTCGCAGGTTCTAGAGATTGACATGTGGATGTATCTTTTTTAGGGGGCCACCAGTCAACCTACTAGACCCTTCAATCAGAGTTTCACAGAAAGAGGCTGGGTTTCAGAGGTTTGCAGGCCTCATCTGAAAGTCGGATCGGATTTTGGTTCTGTTAAGTAGACAGGACCAGGACTGCATCCTGCCTCTCTCATTGCATCTCCTTTTGCCCATCCACAAAGAAGAGGTACACAGCTTGGACTTTACCTCTGCCTTTTGTGCCCGGCCTGTGCTATTGTACTGACATGGAGCCTCTTCCCAGAGGAACAGGACCAGACATTCACATCAGTTGCTAACGATGCTAACTTGTGGATCTGCAATCAAAACTATGCCTTCTTACTTGACAATTCACTTGCTTAATAACACGTTAGTTATTTATAGAGAGTTTGGAAAAAATGTCTTTGCTAACTTCAGTCAATGTTTGAACTATCCCAGGCACTGAGGAGAGAATACTGTCCTTCCCTTCTCGGAGATGGTTCTTGTTTGTTCTGTGTCAAATCAAGGCCCCTTCAGCAGTGAAATTCTAAGTACACCCCAGATGCAAGGTGGGCAGCTTCTTTGGAGAAGCTATTAACTTGTGTTTGTTTCCCTCAGCACTTTACTTAGTGATTTTTATTTGGCTGAAGTCAAGTCCTGACAGTACAGAATCAACCATTAAATGGGTTTTCAAAGGTGCAGTTCATGAAGAATCCCCTGGAGCCACCTGGGGCCCGCACTAGAAATAAATAGACCCGAGTCTCCCATTTCACTCCCACTTGAGAATCTATGCTTTCATTCTTGAGAGTATAAAGGGAGAGGGTAAAACGGATTAGAGTTGGGAGACATGGATTCTGGCCCTTCTGCTAACTGGTCAGTGACTTCACGTGTGTCACTGCAACTTCTCTTGGCTTTGATGTTCCCATCTCGAACTGGTCTGAAACTACCAACTCTCCTCTAGTTCTGAAAATCCAATTCTCCCTGTGATTCCCAGGTTCATTTCTAGCTCTAAAATTCAGCTTCTACAATTTTATCTTTATTATTTGCAAAATTAGTTGGGAAGTAGGAAACAGATCATCGACCTACAAAAGTTCTTCATCCTCCTCTGTGTCATCCAGCTTTCTCCATGAAGCAGAATTTGTTTCAGATTACAGCTTAGCATTCCGGTTGCTTTGGATGGAGAAAAATCTTGGGTATCCCTACCCGGTCTTCGCTAACTTCCTCTAACTTCATCTGGGTCTTTCACATCCAAGATGTCTTCTTTTAAACAGAAAGTTGTCTGAAACTTTAGTGGGAAGGTAATTGTGTTAATCCGTCTATTTATGTTAACAGCAGCCCAAATCTCAGTGACTTAACACAATAAAATGGTATGGCTTGCTCATACGGAGTCTAGTGTAGATGTTTCTAGTCTGGAGGCTCTGCTGGGGGAAAAGCCTCTTCTCTAGGCTGTCACACAGCTTTCTTCCATCATGGGCTTTCACTTCAGAGTCCATGTTTATAGCTTGGAAGAGAGATAGCAAGAGTGTGTGCAAGCACGTGTGTACAAAGAAGAGGATTCTGGAAATTATTCGGTCCCAACCCAACTAGAAAGGGTGTTGCAGACGCAGGCTTCCTGTGTGAGAAGGAAGAAGAGACGTGTTTTGTGAGCATACAGAATGACCTCTGTCACAGTAATTCTACTTCCTACTTTGGAGGGACAAAGAGAAAGAGGCCAAAGGATTACTCTTAGCCCTCATGGTACAGCTGCGTAGATCTCAGAAGAAAATTTGTAATTTCTGTTACACTCTTGAAGACATTGATCCACGCTTGCCTTGTCATCATTTTTTACCACAGAAACATTATTTAACCCAAGTCTGTGGTTTTATTCCTTAATTTGCATCATGTGCTCCCAGTGCCTCATGGGAATAAATGGGAAACAATTTGGGTGACTGACAGCCCCTACTCACTGAGGCTTATCCTTCCCCGTAAAAGGGCCTCCGACCACATCTTAGGAATTTGAAAGGGTAGGGGCACCTGGGTGTTTCAGTGGGTTAAAGCCTCTGCCTTCGGCTCAGGTCATGATCCCAGGGTCCTGGGATCGAGCCCCGCATCCGGCTCTCTGCTCAGCAGGGAGCCTGCTTCCTCCTCTCTCTCTGCCTGCCTCTTTGCCTGCTTGTGATCTGTCAAATAGATAAATAAAATCTTAAAAAAAAAAGAATTTGAAAGGGTAATAGTCGTGACAATAGTTAACATCTATTAAGTGCCTACTATATACTTAGCACCGTGGTAGGCGTGCGTTAGATCTACCTTATTTAATTCTCTCATTTAATCTTAAGGAGTTACTTTTATCAAGTGACTTAGAAACTGACTAACTTCTAAGGCTCGATTTTTAAGCGATTTGGGGGAAAAGAGCAGTTATAATTCCTTTTAAGGTGTTCCTCTTGAGAATGGCAATCATTTGGATGGATAAGTTCTGACAGGTTTGTGAAAACACTGGTCATGTGACCATAGAGTCCCATCTCCAGTGACTTGGAGGGGGCCTGGGGCTGGCCTGTCATCACTTCTGCTGGCAGATGGGGCTGCCCATCTGCTCTTCATTTTCCTTGTCGCTTGCTCAGCCTGAAAGCTCGCAGTCAAAATGTTCGACAGATCTCCTTGTCCATCTAAGTGGACAGAACAGTTTGTCAAAGATGGAAGGTGTCAGTATTCTCTTGGGGCATGTGTTGGGGTCAGTTTGGGGGAGCTTTGCTTTGGGGACTCCTGACTGGAGAGTATCTGCAATGGTTGGGAAGGGTAGTATTAATGTGCCCAGACACTTCTCCATGGATAAAATTAGCAATCTCTGGCCATCCTTCCTTCTCCTGGAGGTAGCGGCTGGATGTCTTCCTTGTCCAGCAAAAAACCCCATGCTCCCTATGCATGCCTCAGATTCATCCTAAATAAAGGTAGGTGGTTAAGGAATGTCTGAATACTTCCTTCTCTCCTCCACAGCTCTAGAGATGTCCCTAAAGATAAATTTCCCAGGGAGCTTTGTGGGGCTAGAGTGGAATAAAGTAAGATCATCAAGCTGTTAGCGTGGAGACCTAGTTTTTACGGTGCCTCTAACATGAAAGAGGTGGTATAAACATATATTTTTTAAAGATTTACTTATTTGAGAGAAAGAGAGAGAGTGAGCAGGGTGGAGGGACAGGGGGAGAAGGAGAGAGAATCTCAAGCAGACACCTCACTGTGCACAGAGCCTGTCTTAAGGCTGGATCTCAGGATTCTGAGATCATGACCTGAGCTGAAATTGACAGACGCTCCACCAATGGAGCCACCCAGGTGCCCCGAGAACAGGTTTTCAAGAGAACTTTATGCCACCAAGACAATGGAAGACTTTTCCTCGCGCCTTAAGTACCCTGTCTAGTGATGGCAAAGCCCCTGCTGTGCAAAGGTGAGCTCAGAATCTGGACCCATAGCTTTTAAATGATAGCCTCTGTTTCAATATGTCATTAGGATTTCTGATGAAAATGAGCTAAAGTGAAAAGTCTTTTAAGGTGCAAAATCATAGCTTTTAGTTCCTGAAATACAGCTTTAAAATTTCCTGGTTCTACTCAACTGTCCAAAAGAAGAAGGGCAAAGACAACTGGGCAAATGCTTTGATGCTCTTTTAGAACAGAGCATATTTGCACAGATGCTTTTCACTGTGTACATCCATACTCCCCCAGGGGCCTTTCAGCCCATGAATTTGGCCGTGGTAGCCTCATATCTGCCAGAGAAGGTGAGCTCCATCTTCTATCCATTCACGAGGGGCCAAGCTGCTGGGCTAGGTGGGGGGTGTGAATATCCACTAGACAATTAAACAAGACAAGATTAAAGAAACACCAGAGCAATTGACTTCATTTGACTTTTTAGAATCATATACTTTGTGAGGGTGACATAGATCTTTCTCCCCGTTTTCTGATGGTCAGGGATTATCTTTGGTCTCAGGCCTCATCCTTTTGTGCTGTGACACCACCAGGGCCAACACCCCCCCACCCCCACCCAGCCACCCATCTCTGCAGTATGTATCCTGGGCCTGATATTTATAGGATAATCCAATAGAGCCACTAAACATCTATATAGCATGTTAGTAAGGTTGTTGGATTTGAAAGTCTTTTGCTAAATAACCATAATAGCCATAAACTGCTAGAGATAGGTTAATGATGATTATAAAATTTATGATTGCATGTATCTGTTATCTTCCCGAGAGACGCCCTCTCTTTATCACAGTTGGGCTGATTACATTTCCCTGGCTAACATGTCACTACGGCCTGTGTTTCACTCAGGGTCCCCTCACTTCTCAAGAGCTGAAGCCTGTCAGCTGGGAGCTCCTTTTGGAAATTTGGTTTTATTAATGCTTTACAGTTAGCAACCTTTAATTAATGTTAAAGGAAAATGGGATTTTAAAGCATTACAGAAGACTCTTCGCTGGGGTGTCAAAATAATTCACAGTGATTAATAAGCTTTAAATGACCATCATAAGAGATCGTTTGAATTCCATTTTGATGGTAAGACATTGATTGGAATGTGTTTGTAATTAAAAAAAAATGTGTCCCTGGGAGGAATTTTTGGCTGATCTTACCAGTATGAAATGTCACATTTCTTCTGAACAGCTAGTGTGTCCTTAAGGGGTGGCTAGAGGAACAACGTACAATGGCCTGCCCTGGGTTGTTGTGGGATTCCTTATGGGATGCCTGAATCAGCTGTATTTATCCCTCCATTTTCCCTTCCACCCACCCCGCTCAACACACATGTACACACACACACACACACACACACACACTTACACTCCTCCTCTGGACAAAGGTGGAGTATAAACAAGTAAAAGCTAACATTTACAGAGACTGTCGAGCGCCAGGTGGGGCGCTATTTATAGGCATAGTCTCACTTAATTCTTAGAGAAGCTCCATGAGGTAGGTCTCATTATCACTCCCATTTTAGGGATGAGGAAACCAAGGCTCACAGTGGCTAATGACTTGCCCAAGATGTTCTGCCAGGAAGGGACAGAATAGGATTTATACGGGCATTTTTAGAATTCAGAGTCAGTATCTTAACACTGTTTTTCACGGATAAACATAACGTCCCAGAGCCCTACTTTCCTGCCGGCAAGGGAGCCTGAGAGTCGGGGTGGGGGTGGGGGTCTCCACCTCCATCGGGAAGCCTGGCAGGCCAAGGGATGAGGGCCGAGGCCCGGTGTGTGAATCGTGCTATGCGAGCTCCGTGCAGGAAAAGGCTGCTTCAGGGACCCTGCAGGCCAGCTGTTGACCCTCCTCCCTGATGCTCCTGGTGGGGGGTCAGCTGCAGGGGGCGGGGAAGGGAGAGGATCGGGAAGTGCTGGCAGAGGGCTGTGTTTAGAAAAGATAGTCCTGACTCCACCCTCGTTCATAAACTTTGTTCAACATGTTTACCGGAACGTGCTCCTGCCCCCCTTTTCATAGAACCCGGTTTCAAAATGCGTCTGTCACATACAGAAGGAGATTGGAGCCAGTTCTGGCTTTGCCTTTCCCAGGTCACCCAGGGCGGAGTTTCCACCCAGGCTCCCCCCATCTGTCTCTGCACCCCCCGGGGGTGTTCCGCCTCTCCCACGCTCACTGCAGGGTCTTTTCTCTCTGAGGGGCACAAACGGCTTTGCTGGACACCCAGAGCCCAGCATAAGCAAGACGCCGAGTGGGAACAGGAAACAAGCCCCGTGACTTTTATTGGGTAACTGCTGGGTACCAGGCCTTGCTTTTCCTCCCCCCTGTTTCAGCCCCTCCCGCTAAAAGC
Source organism: Mellivora capensis (assembly GCA_004024625.1). Taxonomy (NCBI): domain Eukaryota; kingdom Metazoa; phylum Chordata; class Mammalia; order Carnivora; family Mustelidae; genus Mellivora; species Mellivora capensis. Next base: position 157,438 of record PISX010000686.1, read on the forward strand.
ACGCAGAGATGTCTGAGGCTCGACCACTACCCCCCCCCCCCCCCCCCGGCCCCGCCCCGCATCCCGCTGCCCCAGTGGATGAATGTGTTGATCTTGAGTCTTTCCACGGTCTGGGTGTGCTTCTCTCTGAGATCCTGGGTATGAGGGCACTGGAAGGCAATACTAGTGAGGCTAATGCCCCCCAGCCCCGCTGCCGGCCTGTTAGGTCCGCTCACCGGGCCCAGCCCTGCACAGCTGGGTGGGACCGGATGCTCTAGCCCAGTCTCCCCGCCATGGAGGGGTTGGAGCTCTTCTTATAGCTGTGATTATCCATCCCGTTGTGTGATGCTTGAATCGCATCTGCCTCCTCGTCCCCCGGCTGTTCCGCACGGTGCCGCCAGGGTCCGGGGTCCAGCCTGGCCCTCGCGAGTGTTGTCCTGGGTGGGCGGGTGGGTGATGATTCTATGGACCCTGGGACAGCCTTGCGTGGGGCCCTTGCCGATCCATAGGAAGCTCAGGGTCAGCTGATGCCCTCTCATTCCGGGTCTAATTTAAACGAAAGGCACAGGTCGGGTATCTGTGGAGGGCTAAATATAGACGTTGTGGGCCTTCCCACCGGCTGCACACGGACCACAGCTTGCACGCACGTCCCACCCGCCAGGACGAGGTGCTGCTGAACTTTGGAGCTGAGAAGAGTAAACGTGGCCATGTAAACGGCTTAACTGGTTGAACATTATCATCGTGGGCCCTTCTGGAGACACCCGGTGATCAGGAACCGGTTTCGCTCTGGTCGTGGTGGGGGGTGGGGGGTGAAGCCGCTGCGGCAGCGCACCCTTTGATATCCCGGCCCTCCCGGCTGCGCAGACCGCAGTCCTTTCTTTTCCCCCCGGTGGATCTGTGTGAACAGCAGCGTGTGCACGTGTGTCTGTGAGTATTTGTGTCTAGGCACGTGCAACTACGTTTGTGGGAGTGTGTGCACATGTGTGTCTATATATGTGTTGGGTGTGACTCTACATGTCTGTGTGTAGGTGAGTGTGCACAGGTGAACGTGTGTGTGTGTGCATGACTGTGCACGTGACCGCATGTGTGGAAGTGTGTTTATCAGTGTGTGCACAAGTGCTCCCGTACGTACGAGTGTTGGGTGTGCGTCGGTTTGCACGAGTAGCGGTATGGGGGTGGGGACGTGCCAGACAGCGGGTGCCCACGCGCGTCTGCATATGTGCAAGCGTCTGGTCTGCGCATGCCCCAGTGGCCCCCGCAGGGAGGGAGAAGACGCCGGGGCTGTGCCCCCATCTCTCGCGTGTTGATGTTATCACTTCGGCTTCCCGACTCTGGCAGGAGCCGCAGAATTAAACGCAGACGCTCTGGTGCCAAAACAAAATCGTGAAAAGATTTGAAGCCCCCATTCCCTAAACTTGCAGCCTATCAAACTGGGAACAAGCTCGGCTTTGTTTCATTTCCTGTACCGAATGGGGGTAGAACAGTCTGGAGCCACATTGGTTCTGATAGTAGAGCTGACTCAAAGCCAGGGAATTTAAAGTTGCTGAAACCCCAGGCAGAATGGAGACAGCAAGATGTGACGGAGAGGGGAAAAGCCTATATGAGAGGGAAAAAAGACTTTCTTACCTGGAGTTAGGAATGAGGAGAAGTGGCAGGCCAGTTCTTGAGAACTATTGAAGCACAAGGAGGGAAAAAGAAAAGGTGGTTCAGGCAAAGAAACTGGACAGAGGTGGGCTTGGCCCTGACCTTGATTTACTCTAGATATGGAGTCAGATAGGTGGGTGGGGCTGCCAATAAGCAGGGGAGAAAGGGGGTCTAGTTGAAGGTGTTTTTCTGTTCTGTCCTTAAAGTTGTGGCTGGGGAAACAAAGGCCCTGCTGGGAAGCCATCTCCCTGAGCCACAGGGGATCAGGGCCTCGAAGACTCCTGGCCCAGTGCTCCTTGTAGGAAGCCTAACAGGAGGCGAGAGCTGGCTGCCCCTGGGGACTCTTCCTGTGTGCCAGACTGCCTTACTGACTTGTTATTTCGCTTTCAGAAAACACGTTTTTCCTTTCTAGTTGGAGCCTCTGATCTTGAACCAGCCTTACCTGAGTTTTCTGGTTTTACTGCAAAAAGTAGTGTTGGACATACTGATACCACCCGGGTCATATTTTCACCCATTATGACTCAAGTGTTTCTTCTTTATTTCCCCTGTTCATCTACCCCCAAGGGAGTTGATGACACTTGTTCCCCAAACCTGTAACTGCCAAGGTGGCCAGCCTCCAGGTCAGCTGTGAATATGAAGGAGAAGGGGGTTGTGGGAGGGTCACCCCAGGCCATGGGAGGAATAGAACAGAGGCAGCATTGGGGCCAGGGGGCAGGGGTTAAGGGAGAATCATTGTGCTGCCAGCGGTGGGCATCTGAGCCATCTGTGTCCTGGCCTCTGGCTCAGACTAGGCCCAATTAAGTGAAGATATTTACCCCTAAAGCAGTGCTCCTGAGACCACGTGGGTCCCCAGCCTGGTTTCTCCCCTTGCACTGAGTCTCTGTCCATAGGGAGTCATCAGACCAGGGTGACTCCATGCTTACCCTCCTGAAATGGGCACATCTGTGTAGAAGACCACGCTTCCCAGGAAGGGGCCCTTTCTCGGTCCATAGAGTGGGTTTTTCATCAGTGACAGCCGCTGACCTCATCGCTGTCGACTCTGTGCCAAAGGAGCACGTTAATGGCCATTTAAGCCAAATTTCTAATCTCGGGTTCAAATGACAACTCTTCCCTCTGTTATCTTTTGCCGAGAACACTTGGGATAACAAATCTTCTTTATTGGGCTTTATGAAATGAAGTGGGATACATTTATGTAGGAGAATACTTTGTAGCTGCTAAAAAGAATGGGGCAAATCTGTAAAAAGCAAAGATAGCCACGATATTATTCTCTGTTCTTTTACTTTGGTAAGTGAAAAAAAAGCCAACTGTAGAAGACCATGAATTATTTGATTCCATTTTTGTTACATAATGAGTGTATATGTCTGGGAATCCATGTATGAAACTTAACAATGATAGTTATCTTGGGGGAGTAGAGCTTAAGAACTTGTGCTTTTTACTTTATGTAACTTTGTTCTCTCTTTCTATTGAGCATAAAAATTTTTTTAGATTAAAAAATCTCTTATTAATATGTCAGTAAATATACTGTCAGTCTAGGATGGCCAGAGTTCATTGTGCGGACTTCCTTAGTATATATGGGAAAAACAGGAGAGTAAGAGCCTAGGAGACCTAGTTTTTCTCTTACTCAGGGGTTTTACTTCTTTTTTGTGCCGTGGACCTTTTTGACAGTCTGATGAAATCTTTGGACCCCTTCTCAGGACAATGCTCTAAATACAGAAAATGAGACATTTATAAATTACAAAGGAAGCCATCTATATTAAAATGTGGTTATCGAAGCATTAAAAGAACAAATTAATGATATAGTAATATGTGTGCATCTTAATTAATGCATCAAGATACAAGATCTAGCTGAAGGTCTAATAACTACTATAATTTAGCATTAGCGATTGAGCATGCATGGTATTTTAAGAAATATGTAATGAGTGAATGTTACATGGAAATATCTCTGATTGCCATTAGTGAGAGAGTCAGATATGTGAATACTACTCTGGTGTATGTCTTCCCTTCATAAATGAAGGAAATGCTGAATTACAGTTAGAGGTAGTGAAAATGGAGATGTCATTTCTTTTCCCCCCATCCAGCACCACAGACTTGGGTTTGATTTTTCCAGGCTAAGCACTAATGCTCTTAACTAGCTGTGAGATACTGAATGATACCATTGCATCCCTCAGAGTCTCCTGGCTCCTTGTCTATAAAATGGAAGGCTCAGCTACAGCAAATGCACATTCTCTTATATGTTAACTTTAACTGATTAAGAATGACATGGTGAGGGGGCGCCTGGGTGGCTCAGTGGGTTAAAGCCTCTGCCTTCAGCTCAGGTCATGATCCCAGGGTCCTGGGATCGAGCCCCGCATCGGGCTCTCTGCTCAGCGGGGAGCCTGCTTCCTCCTCTCTCTCTCTCTGCCTGCTTCTCTGTGATCTCCATCTGTCAAATAAATAAATAAAATCTTTAAAAAAAAAAAAAAAAAGAATGACATGGTGAGGCGTGCTGAAAGCATTACTGAGATCGCCCCTGAGATCGATTGGAAAGGATGCCATGAGTGATTGGTGATGTCTGCCATGGGCACTAGAAGAGAGAGAGGAAGGCGGATATGCATGGTACAGACTTCCCTTCCTGGACCAGAGGAGCCTGGGGTCCCATCCAGCTCTGATATTCTAATAAGTCTGAAATTACTTATTCTCTTCTTATTCTAACTAAAAATATCTGTTGTACAACAACAGCAGCACAAGGAATGTTAGTCCTTCCCAAGGGACTGCAGTGCGTGGCATGTGTGTGGCATTGGCACCCCCTCCCCCTGTGGACTGAGTCTTCGGATAGACTTTTCATTAAATGAAATGGCAATCCGTACCTCCAGTTTCAATGATAAAATGGGTACTGGGAACAAATTGTCTAGAAAGAAAACAAGAATTAGTAAACACGATCTTACAAATGAGCCATCTGGAGATTTATTTACATAAGAAAGGAGGAAAGCCTCGGTATGTTCAAACTGGGGTCGGTTTCTCTTGCAAGTAGCCACAGGGGTGTACTTATCATGAACACACATTGAGCCTTTTAGCAAAGATTGCTGAAAGCCTGGAAAAGCAAGACTCACTTGATTGGTTACTTGGGGATGGGGGAGGAGGCCAAGAGACAGAGTAGGAGTCACCAAAAAAAAAAAAAAAAAAAAAGTTTTTGAATGAATTTTAGCAGATGGGATTTCAAAATAGTTACAATGTGCTCACACCCTGGTTTTGAAATTACACATTATCCCCAAAGTGCCAAATGAGAACAATTTTCCCATAACAAGGTCAAATTTGGAGGCATTAAGCCATCAGGCAAATGCAGAGGGACTGCGGAATAGTGCTAAGGGCCCCAAACCTTGACACAATTTGTTCAGCTGCGGGGAGAGTGGTCTTTCCACCCCAGGCAGTCCCATGGGTGTCACACTGGCTCTGCAGAACCACTTAACCCCCTCCACGAGCTTGTCCCTTTTCCCACTGTTCACTCAGGGAGCGTGCCTGAAAATAGTCCTCTCTTCCTAAGGGTTCCAGCCACATGACCTGGCCTCCCACCTGTTGGGGGCGGGGGGTCTTCCATGTGAGGAGGACAATGCAGAGTAGGTGAGAGGGCTGGGGAGAAGCCCAGAGGTGGTGGAGCTCCCCAAGTCCCAGTCCCCATGCTGGAGACCACACAGGTCCAGGTTACATTGCCTGCCATGCCTCCGAAGAGATGATCTGGATAAAAAGAACCTCCCTGTTGGGGCGCCTGGGTGGCTCAGTCAGTTAAGCCTCTGCCTTTGGCTGGGATCATGATTCCAGGGTCCTGGGATCGAGTCCTGCATCAGGCTCCTTGCTCAGTGGAGAGCCTGCTTCTTCCTCTCCCTCTGTCTACCGCTCTGCCTACTTGTGCTCTCTCTCTCTCTCTCTGTCAAATAAATAAATAGAATCTTTAAAGAAAAATAGTCTCCCTGTGTCTGGACAAGTGCTGTTTGGCCAATAAAATACAAATTAATAAGACAACAGTTGGACTGACTTTACAGAAAGATAACTTTCTGCTTCTGGGCTGGGTTGTAAAGTATCTTACATGTTTGTTCTGGAAATTGTATAGCTCAGGGCAGCAATTCTTTATAGGGGCAAGAAGAGGCAAGACTAGAAGGGCCTAACAGGTCTGCTGCCCCAGGGCTCCTGGAGTCAGAAACAGCTGCAAGGAGGATGGGAAGCGAAGCTTGAAGAGTGAACATAGCTGGAAGGCACCCAGCAATTCAGAGCCATCAGCATAGCACATAATTACCTGCTGACAGGTCTCTGATGTGTACCTGGATGTGTATGTGTGTGTGTGTGTGTTTGTGTGTGTGTGTGCGCGTGTACGTGTGTGTACGTGCACAAGCTCTGATTAACCATGTCTTTACAGGCAACTTGGGGGCATATTCCATACTCCTTACCTGGCTAAGAGGGGGAAGGGCTCATAAAGAAAGTTCCAGAACCCTTAAACATTGTACTGTGAACAAATCTGCAACTAAACGTGAAAATGTGGAAGATACAAGGAAAAACAAAATCTGAACTGGGGGAAGTTTCTGGAAGAGATAGGTCCACAGCAGTGCTCTGGGCCGGGGGCTGGCTTGAAGGAGATATTTCTGAAAAGGTTTTAAAGGCGTCCATGGTTCAGTTGGCCAACTGTCTGAGGGGAATTACAAGAAGAACAGCCAGTATGGATGACAAGTGCTAGGCCAGGCTCTGGCGCGAAGGGCCTCCATGGTTCATCTCCCTGTGGGCACTCTTTTTGGATCCATTTTTCGGACGAGCATTTTGAGGCTGAGAGCGTAAGTTAGTAAGTTTGACTGAGCTACCAGAAGGCGGAGATTCAAACCTACACAGCCTGATTCCAAAGCCTGCCTTCTTAGCTATCACCGAAGCAAAGGCGACCTTGACCTTACCAAAATGACAACTGGGAGGCCGTGGGAGGTGGGAGGAGCAGAGCATCGGGGTAGGAAGACCCCAGCTTGTGGGTGAGGAGCTCTGCAGCACCGGGCAAGTTATCATTATTTTCCTAGGCTCTTCCTGATGCCACCATCATCATCGTCGTTGTGACTGGTCACTACCGATAGTGGACTCGGTGATAAGGTTGTAGCATTTTGGATTTTGTTTTTCATATTCTTAAAGGATGTTTACAGGGCTCTGAGAGTAAGTTCCGGCAATAGTGAAATTGGCAGATACTCACAGATAGTGGCTGGGTACTTAGTATCTAATGTCGGCAAGTCAAAATTACTCTAAATTTAAAATGTTTTAAATGGATTTGTACCTGATGTGTTGACACCAGGTACACATATTTGAAAACAGCTACACATACAGGAAGGAGACAGTTAAGATTATTTAAGGCACAGGTCCGTCTCCCTGGACAAGCATGGTTCGGAAGATACGTTTCAATCCTAAAATGAGAGGAGAGTGGCTACTTTCCAAGGAACACAAGGAGCCCCAAATGGAGCCCTTGACTCCCTGTGTGTAATCCAGCATTATCCCCAGCACCCAGCATGACTCGTCCATGGATGAAAGGAGCTCCCGGAAACAGCAGTCCAATTTGACCATTTAGAGGGTCAGGCTAGGAGTCTCTCAGGTGAGGTAATGGATGCGACTTGTTCCATCAAAGTCCAGAAGACGTGGCTTCAGAGTCAGGCAAGCAGAGGCATAAGTTCAGAACCCTGTTTTCCACTTCCAGTTCCCATTATTGAAAGCCTCTACTGGTTCCTTTATGATGGCAGTTGACGGAAATGTGATCTAGGGGGAAATGAAGCCTGCAGCCCCACTGATGAGTTACATAGAGGCTTTCTCCCCAGGCTCCCACCTCCAAAAGCAGAACTGGCTGTTTAATTCACTCTTGCTTTCTCAATCCCCATGCCGGGAGCAGCAAATTCCACAGGCACTTGGTGGGGTTTATCTGATTGTCTCTCTCAGGGACTGACATACTGTAACTCATTGCTGATGGAAATGAAAGGTAACATAATACTGATATTATTCTACTTTTCCATGAAAGCCAGTAAGAATCATGTTTATTTTCCATTCATCTTTTTCTTTCTGAAATTTGCAAAAATTTAACCGGAACCCATTTGTGTTCTCTGTCATTTTAGAATTTGGGGTTCTGGAATTTTCTAACATCCCCGGTATTTTCAACTTGAATGCCAAGTTGATCTTTGTCCTTAGAAATGCATTAGCTCTTGGATCTATAGATACAGAGGCAGGTGGTGTTATGTCTTCTTGTGTCTTTACACATAAATATCTCTTTATGTGTAAGGCAGGGTGGAAGGCAGGAGTGTTGGGGGTTTCCTCTCACTTCTAGGATGTGAATGACATTACATTATGAGTGACAATTCTGTCTTCCTTTGCAAGAACAATATTGTGCATTTTGCTAAGCTTTCGAAGAGAGCACAAGCGGTATGGATTCGATAATTATTGTGAGTAGAATCTAGTAGGCTTACAGTTCCAACTTGTTTTGGGGCTCAACTTCTGGAAGACAGCCTACAAAAATAGCAATTTACGGGGGGGGGCAAAGCAGGTCCTGAGGCATTTGGTCGGGGCAGACATTAGTTCCATTTAGGGTTTAAACCAGCCCACAGTTAATTGTAGGTCCCTTGCATTAGCTTGTAGGAGCAGTAAAAGCATGTAATTCGAGCTAATCTGATGGGCAAATGAACTGGGTACTTGGTGCCAAGTGAGACCGTGAGACAAAAGGACACATGTGTTTTCAGGAAAAGAAAACCAACCCCCCCTCCCCAAACCAACACAGTGTAGTTTCAACTGTTGCACACGTGAAACTCCGGAGAAATCTTTGGAAGTTACTTGTCATGTTAGAAAAGAACCTTTAGGGGACAGAGGCTGAGGCTTGGGAATCTCAGTGGCGCTCCGCTGGGCCTCAAAGCTGTGGTCTGGAATCATTTGGGGACAGCTTTCAGAGGAGAAGTTTGGTTTCAACGGATTGTCAAGCCCTTCTTTAGAAATCTCTTCTGTCTTGTGGGTCTTCGCATTCATTTCAGCGGATGGAACATTAGAATCAGCCCCTGTCTCATCCCTGTTGATTCTGATTCAATTAATTTGGGGTGGGACTTGGGGGTCCTTGCTGTCTAGAAATGCCCCCCAGAGGAATGCAGTGATGACTGTGGTTAGAATTAAGAACCCCTGATCTAGTAGCAGATATGGCTTAAGAAAGGTGAGGTTAAAGGACAAAATTTAAGCTACCAGAGAGGAAAGTGATACAAAGTCAACAGGTGAGGTTGTAAATGGGTATCTGGAAGTTGACAATGACGCCATCTTGTTGGTCCATGTTGTAGGATTTGTGTTCCCGGGGAATTCGTGCACTGGTGGTTTTTGTAATGCCATTCACCCAGAGAGCAACTTCCTCAAAGCACAAATGTAATGTGACCTTAAATCAGACCACTCAAATATGCTCCATGCCAGAGCAAGACCTCCAAAGGAGATGATTCTGGACCCTCTTTCTTAAAGCCTGATCCTCCAGCTGGTGTCTATTGTGTCCTTTCCTTGGCACAGCCGCCCTCCTGGGTCCAAGCTGTAAGGGCCTGTTGGTAAATTTGTTTTAGGTTAATAAAATAATCAGGCAGTTGAGTCAAGTATGTCAGAAATTATCCATTTCAGCAAAAATGTATTAAACCACTAGTTGAAAAAAAAAAGGGTTAAATCAGTAGTCAGTGTGTTTTGAATACATTATGCTAACTTCAACCAATTGCTAAGGTAAGAGGTTGTATTAAAATCAGGCATATTGATTTTGTTAGAAGAAAAATGTTGTAAGGGTAAAAATATTTAATACCCCAAACATGTAATTTGGGTTGAACTGCAGGAGTAGAATCCTCAAAAATTAGAGGCAGAAAATTAAACAGTAATTCAAACATAAGCTATTATATATCTTGAAAATGTAAAAAGACATTTAACATCCTACAGATTAACAAGGCTCATCAGAAAAGCACTAAAGGGGCACCTGGGTGGCTTAGTCAGTTAAGCGTCTGCCTTTGGCTCAGGTCATGATCTTGGTGTCCTGCTCAGTGGGGAGTCTGCTTTTCCCTCTGCCCTTCCCCTCACTAGTGCATGCACTCTCTCTCTCAAATAAATAAAAATCTTATTTTATTTTAGAAAAGGTACTAAAAAGAAAAAAAAACATTTTGTCTATTGTAGACTAAATATTAATCCCACATTAGAAAAGCAATGGGTATAATAGTTTTTATTCTCCAGATGTTAATATGGAGAGTAGAAATTGAATCAGTAGCTCATTTGCAAACTTAAAAGCTGTGATCTCCCTGAAGAGCATAACACGCAACATCGCTGGTGTCCCCTGGCATGCAGTTAAAGGTCTTAGGGCAAACCAGGCATGGGAAGTGCCATGGCAAAAGTGATTTCTTAACAGACATTTAAACTATTTACAAAACATTCATATAGTCTTTTTTCCGGTTAACACATTCTACTGATTGGGTGAGGCCTACCACATTGTGGAGGATAATCTACTTTACTCAAAGTCTTCTTATTTAAATGTGAATCACACTGAAATACAAATACAAAAGTCTACAAAATACCTTCACAGAAACATCTAGAATAATGTCTGACCAAATATCTGGGTATCATGGTCTAGAAAGGTTGCCAAGGAAACTTAGCCATAAACTTACAGGCAGGCTCCTTGTGTGTAAGATGAAACCGTAAGGATTCTGAGTGGTGGGCTTACCAGCCCACCTTGCTTATTCTGCCACACTCTGTCATCTCCAGAGAATGCTTGATGTTGCTCCCTGAGGTCCAGTCAGTTTGGTGGACGGGATTAGCTACCAGGTGAGGCTCCATAGACAAGGGAGGGGGCTTCTGATCTCCTTCACATACAATTTCCTTCCAAGAGATGGAATGGAAATTTGAGAAAAATTAGCAGTGCACATGCTAATTTTTCTCAGTTCTCCATTTGCACATTTCCGTTGCACATTTCTAATTGCACTTTCCATTTGCACATTCCAGAGCACATGTAGGGTTCAGAAAGCAGAAGGCTCCTCTTCTTAGACGTCCAGTGTACAAAGAATTATTCTCATGGCCAAGTTTATAATGAAATCATGTTTTGAATCAGCTAATTTCTTTCCCTGCATCATGATTGCGGGGGGGGGGGTGTCTCTGATGGATGTTATTTTAGTGTAAATAGGACAGGTAATAGTGTCATTGGTAGTAAGAGTGCAAGTTGATTCATGGAATTATTTCTCTTAAAACTGGCATGATTGACTTAATTTTTTCTAAAGACTATATAGTGATATTTCAACAATTTGGGAGCATGGAGAAAAAGAAATCATTAGACCCACCAAGCGAGCACAGTGATTTATGCTTTCATGCGGATCTTTCTGTTGCTTTGTTATAGACATACATTTGCTTGTGTGATTATTGTGTCTTTTATAGTCAGTTTTAATGGAGATATAACATTCCATCAAAAGGATGTAGAATAATTTAATTAACTAATCCCTATTGTTGTTTGTTGACGGTTGCTCCAAGCCTTGTCCGGCCATAAATCACCTTGCAGTGGTTTGTTTTTCTTTAGTATAAATTCCTAAAAACAGGATCACTGAGCCAAAGGATATTTTATGGTACTTGATGCCCACTGCTTTTGTTGGATTTGATTGGATTGTTTGTACTTTTCTATGTTTGTTTGTTTGTTTCTTTGATAATGACCTTACCTTACCACCCCTGGTTTCCAACAATGACCTCTGTAGCCAACGCCATACCCAGACAGCCATCACGACTCCAATCCCTGCAGTTGTAGCTCTCCAACAGAAATACTCTTCAAGGCTGAAAATGTCCATACCTAGTCCTAGCTTGAGAAAGATTTATAGCTTGGAAAATCTGAGTACAATCTCTGCAGCCATTTTTCAATTGAGAGTGGAAAAAAAACACATTTCACACTTAAAAAGCAACTTGGGATTTATTTTTGGTTCTTTGATAATTCAGGGAGACTTTGAAATGCTTGACATCTCATTGCCTCTCAGCATAATTGAAGACGAGCCCCAGGTTGAGAAGTTGAGAAGTTGAAGGAGCAGTTCTAAGAATTTGCGGGAAACATTTTAAAAGACAGAAGTTAATGGTGCCATTATCTCAAAAAAAAAAAAAGGTGCCATTATTTCTTTAAAAAGAGATTTATTTTTATTTTTATTTTTTTATTTTTTTGTTGGCAATATTTGGAGTTTTGTATGGGACATCAGTGTTCTATTTTGCTTGGTGGGGTGTGGTATATTTGTTTCAGGTCTCATCTCTGTCCAAGGAACTAGCGTATTGGAAGAAGTAAATTAAATAACTGGTGTTAGGCATGGTACTAAACTTAAGTCTGAGGAGTGAATTACTTATATTTGGGGAACACCGTTTACACTCGAACCCAATAATTTTTGGACCTCTCAAATAAATGGAATTCTATGCTAGGTGGCCCTTTGTGACTACCTTCTTTCCCTCAGTGTTATGTTTCTGAGGTTGACTCATGTTGTAGCATGTGTCAGGCCTTTGTTCCTCTTGATGGGTGAATAATATTCCACAGCATAGAGAGACCACATTTTATTTATCTATTCATCAGTTGATGGACATTTGGGCTACTTTCACTTTGGGCTATTAGAACAGTGCTGCTATAAACATTCATGGGCAAGCCTTGAATGGACATACATGTTCATTTCTTTTGGATACATGCCTAGGGGTTGAATTGCTGAGTCATATAGCAACTCCATGGTTAGCTTTTCAAGAAACTGCCCATATGTTTTTGGGGCTCACACCTGGAGATGGGCAAGGTTATGCTTAGCCATGCTAGGGTCAGCGTGGGTGAGGGACGTGACCCGGATTGAGGGTCAGACAGTAACATGATGGAGAGGAGTGCCTCAGACTAAGGAAGTTTTAAGGACGATGGTTTTTCATAATAATTGGTTCATTCAGTGGTCTTCCCTTCAGTCGTTAAGCATATTCATTTGTGTAACAGTGAAGTTGTAGTAGGGTATTAGTGGTCTGAAAGATTCGATGTGACCCATTTATGACGTCTCCTATAATGTTAAGTGCCCCATTTACTTTTTAGGAATTAGTTTTCGCATTGGAAAGCAAATACCATACCCCTCCCCCCCACGCTTTCCAAATAAATATCCTGTCTGGGCCCTTCTAACAACAGGGTCTGAGTCTGCCTTCCTTGAGACCCAATGAGGGACACCATGGGTTCACCAAATGTTTGAACTCTGCCTGGATTCTGCTTGTATGTGAAGGTTATAATAACATCGGTTTATTTTATGCAAAGTCCCCTTAACAACATGGGAGGCAGTGTTTGGGAGGCGTTTCTGAAATTGACATTTGATAAATTGAAGAAGATCTACGATAAGCTTGTTAATGTTACTGTCAGATGCCTCATTCTTCACTTTTAAATGTTGGAACATGCATACCTTAGGAACTTGATATTAGCCTTGGTATTAAACCCAGAATGGTTCATTCACATGAACGTTGGCCATGAGGATTCCTTTTCCTCTTCTTTAGTAGAAAGATCATATTAGCTTGTGTAATTATATCCCTAGGTGGCATTAGCCACAGAATTGAAGGTTTAGCTTCCTTCTGGCAAACAAACCTCGGTCTCTGGCTTGATGCTCGCACAGCCCACTGGTATAATCATGCTACATGTGAAGGGTGGAAATTAGAGTCTAGGGTTGCTGATTTATATTCCATCAACCGAGTTTTCCTGTGCCAGCCCAGAAAAATCTTACCATTGCTGAAGTGTTCAGTTTTCCTGTGGCTTCTATAGACCCTGTCAATGATCCAGGAGGCAGATTTTGGTACATTCCAGCACAAGTTCTAATTATGGATATAATGATTGGTGAACATTTAAAGCAAAAGCCCAAATACCAAACATGGACCTTTTTGTTTTTTAAATTAAAAGGTCAGCAACCCAGTGTCAACAGTTTTAGACAGCTTGGGTTTTACCTCGAAGAAATAATCAAAGTCAGCAAGAAAAAACAAACCCAGACCATTCCATTGCTTAGAAATGAAGGAATCCAGTTGTCTTACATGTTGTAACTGACGCGACCCGACATGCTCATTTTTTTTTTTTTTTAGTCTTTAGGTTTTGAATAATTGCTTCTTGCAGAAAGCCTATATTTTCTGTACTCTGTGGTTGCCAAGCTGTACTTGACTTTTAAAAGAGAGTCAAAGGAACGTATCCTTGTGAGAAATTGCTGCTTTGTGGAGTACAAATGAGAGGTTTCATGATCTTTGAAGCCAGGAAGGCCAAATCTGGCTCAGAAACCCCATCGCCAGGCTGCATTTTATATTCTTCAGTGCTCTAGTAAATTGCCCTGTTCTTTTGCTGGAAGTGGGAGGGAAAAAAGATGTAGTAGAGAGCAAGGGCCCAGCTTAGTGATTCCCCACCTGGCTTGGAATGCAAAAAGTTCTCCCTGACCATTGTGATCCAGAAGCTGGGCTGAATGGCAGACCGCTCCAGCCCTAGACCAGTGGTTTTCAACTGGGGACAGTTTTGTTCCCGGGGGAAGAGTGGGCAATGTCTGGAGACATTTTGGTTGTCATCACTGGAAGGGGGTGGTATGGCTGCTGCATTTAGTAGATAGAGGCCAAAGATGCTGCCTAGCAGTCTTCATTGCACAGGATAGCACCCTGTGACCAGAGAAGCTGCCCCAGATCAACAGGACCAGGTGGACAAATGCTGACCTGGAGGGATTGCTCCGAACACCAGGTGTGATGTTTCCTGCTCCACTCTTCCCAAGGGGGCGGAGAATAGAATAAAAGATCCAGTGTCTTCCTTCCAACAAAATGTCCTCTTTATTTGGCACCTCATTTCTTGGGATCACTCTTAAAGAGCATTGCAATAGTAGGAAACGGGAAGAAAGCCCCCTACCTGCAGGGGGGCTGGGGCACCCGTGGAAACTCAGGGCTTCTCCCCACACCGCCCGGTGGGTGAACCAGCGGCAAGAACCTGCAGGCTTGGAATTATTCTCTTTCTTTTTTTGGTCAAGTGTTTCATAAAATCCTTTTGGCCCAGGTGAAATTTCCTCTTCTATATTGTTAAAAAAATTAGCGTTTTGTTGTTGGTGGTGGTGGTGGTGGTGGCGGCGGTGGTGAGGAATTATTTTCTGAGCCTTCACCTTTCTTGGAAGGGAAACACTTTGACCGACAGATTAGAAAGTTGCCCGAAGTCACCGTAACTTCTAGTCCGTTTGGAACCTTGCTGACATGTGAGTGTTTCTACTCAGCCACATCTGCAGTTGAGCAAAACCACTTTCATCTGCTCTTGAGAATCAAAGTATTCAAGCATCCTGGGGGCTGAACGTAGCCTGTAAAACACCGCACAACCCAAGGTGCCCCCCCACCCCCCGGCCTCGGAGGTCCCTTCCCACTGCGTAAGCCCCGCGTACTCTGGGGCAGCCTAGGCAGGAGAAAAGCGAAGGGAAGACATCTGTACTGAGGTGTTCGTGTTCTAGCTCACTTCCCTCTGCTTTTCAACTCCAGGCTACAGAGCATGACACAGGGGAAGGGGCGATTGCCCACCCTGGTTATTTCAGGTGGTGATAGTCAGGTGAGGTGGAGAGCTTTATCTCCATAACACACCTGGAGTCCGCATCACCCTCTTCGGCGAACATTTATTGCACTACGCAGCACTGATCACCAGGAAGAATGGGAAATTGAGTGAAGTCTCTTTGCTGCCCTGTGCTTTGTAGGATTATCTTATTTAATGTTCAACAACAACCCGATGAATGGAGAGCTTTTATTCTCTTTGTTTCGCAGAGAAGGAAACTGAGGTTTAAGAAATCAAACGATCTGTCAAGGTAACAGAATGAGTAAGTAACTGTCAGAATTTGAACATAGGTGGAGGCCTTTGTATTTTCCAGATCCTGCCTTAATGTAGAAGCTCAACAAATCTGCCCTGAACAGAAATTTTATCAACACATGAAGTAAAGGCATATATATGCACTTAACTTATAATTTCAACTCCATGGGCTAAGCAAACCAGCGATCAGATCTCAGATCTACAACAGCATGTATGAGACGGTCAAAGAGAGTCTGGCCCTTCTGTGTGTGGAGAGGTGTGTCTTGGAAGTGGGCACGTCTTAAGCAATGACTGGTTCTGAAGGTCATTTTCCATCTTGGGCCCAAAGTGCAAACCATCTCCTTTGCCATGGCTCTCAGTTGAAGAAATGGGGATCTGTGCAACAGTGGAGAAAATCCTGGTCAGGGTGACTTGTGGGGAAATGGCCTGTCCCCTGGAGGCACAAGGATGGTCTAGAGATGCACTGTTCAGTATTTTATGGGGCCACGGGGCCCTCAAAATGTGGCTAGTCTGAGTTAAGATGTACAGTGGCTATAAAATTCATGCTTTTCAACACTTAGTACAAAAAAGTAAAATATCTCATTAACAATTTCTACATTGATTATATGTTAGAATAATGCTTTGGATATATTAGGTTAAACAAAATATATTATGGAAATCAATTTCACCTGTTTCTGGTTACATTTTGAATGCAGCAAATAGAAAATTCAAAATTACCTACGTGGCTCTCTTTATATTTCTATTGGACAGTGGCGGGCAATTTTTTTTTAAAGATTTTATTTATTTATTTGACAGAGATCACAAGTATGCAGAGAGGCAGGCAGAGAGAGAGAGGAGGAAGCAGGCTCCCCAGCGAGCAGAGAGCCCGATGAGGGGCTCGATCCCAGGACTTTGGGCTCATGACCTGAGCCGGAGGCAGAGGTTTTAACCCACTGAGCCACCCAGGTGCCCCCAATTTAGTGAGTTTTTAAGGAAAATATGATTATATGTGCTAACTTTATAACCTGACTCCCCTAACCCTAAGTGAAAATGCAACAATATTATCATTGTCAAAAATAGCACTAGGGGGCAGATGCCATTCCATTTTTACAAATGAAAACTAGTGTTTTGGTGAGTTTAGAATATTAAGGCTAATTCTTGCAACCATTGATGATTGTACCTGGGAGTTGAATTCATGTCTATTTGAATTCAACCCTGGTTTCTTGCCTTTGTTATTTGTGGAAAAAGATAAGCAGATAGTGAAAGGAAAGGAAATACAACCACCCTTTTGGCCAAGTACACACCGAAGCCACAAGCTTTATGAGTGTTTTCTTACCATTGCTACTTATTAAATGCAGAAGGTGTACAGATTCGGTGACTTGAGAGTTCTGGTTCACTGGTCTGCAGTTAATCCAAGTTTCATGGAATATTTCAACTTTAAAAGTTTCTTGTAAAAAGTAGAGGACATAAAAGAAATGGCCGCTTTAAAGATGACAACTTCTTCTCCTGTTTTATTGCATATAACTGACATCCAACATTGTATTCATTTTAAATGTACACCATGATGATTTGATATATGTATCTATTGGGAAAGAGATGCATGATACATTTAGTTAACATCTACCACCTCACATAGTTACAATCTTTCTTTCTTGTGATGAGAACTTGTGAGAGCTACTCTCCTAGCTATTCTCAGATATACAATAGTGTTAATCATAGTAGCCCTGCTGTACATTACATGTACGTTACGACTTTTTAAATTGTAGAATGAGCTTGTGTCTGTAGTTTATCCCCCGTGTATTCTTTATTCACTGTCAGAGAGGACTCTTTCGGGGACTCTGTATTAATTTTGCTTTTGTTCTATGGGAGGCTAATAGTTAAGAGGGGTTTTTAGCTGACTTTATCACCATCCCCACGCTGCAACCTGCCTGAAGGCGTGTGCCGACATAGCTCAGAGTACACCTGGGATTTGGCTGCTGTTCACTTTCTACGGTATAGACCAAGTGGGTGGCCTGTGTTCCTTCCCTTCCCTTCCCTTCGTTTCCCTTCCCTTCCCTTCCCTTCCTTCCCCAGCCAAATGTGAATAAAAACTAGCTTTTTGTCCTATACTGTTTGGGATTGGAATCTTGACTACCAATCAGAAGATACCCACCTACCAGTCCCTCTGTTCATGCTTAATCTTTTTTATGATGTTCTGCTGCTCTGCCTGAGAGTTGCATTCTCACCCCAGTGGTGCAAAGCTTTGGGGCAGTCAATCCCGAGCCCTTCATCTTCCTTTAAAATATGCATGATTTTGATGTTGGAACAATTACAATTAAGAGACCAGAGAACATGTTTGAGCACGAGTAGCACAACCCCCAGTGTAACAGATGAGCAAAGGCTGCAGAAGCAGCTGGGGGCAGATGTGGGACTAGACTCAGGATCTTCTGCTGTCCACACTGCCAAAGTCTGCCCCATTTCTAAAGTGGGTGGCACTGGGTTGGCTGACTTCAAAAAATTCAACCATCGAATGTTCTGGTCCGAAGATCTGGTAATGAGGAAAACAGTGTGTGCCACAGCTCACTCGAAATGCTCCCTGTGCTTGAACTCTTTTAGTTTTCACAGTAGTCATGAAGCAATCACTGTCATTATCCCCATTTTATAGATGGGGAAACCAAGGCAGGGAGCAATGAAGAAAGTTGCCCCAAGGGACGCAGTGAGGTGGGGATCGAAGCCAGAATCGTGAATGCAGGCATAGGCGGCGTCAGAGCCTTTGCTGTAACCACTACCCTGGGCTGCCAGGCTCTGACAAAGCCCTGGATGTACAGGGTTCCAAACCGAATACCTTCATCCTCAACTGGTCCCTCTTCCTGTTCCATTCCTCTGATGAGTTTTGTCACTCTCCTCCCTAGAGAGGGGTGGGAGACTAGGGGTAAAACCCCTTGCTCCCTCATAAACCGAAAATATGACCAAGTCCTTTGGATGTGACCCGCTCAGCGCTTTCCAGTTTGTTTTGTTCCTTTCCATCGCTGCAGCCAGCGTGAAACTCTGGGGCTGGTGACAACTTTGGATCATCAAGCACGTGGCGGGGAGGGGCTTACTGGGGTGCCCAGGCTCAGTTTTTCCCATCCCAATGGAGAGGCGTTGCGCCCAAACCTGCCAGCGCCTCCTGCCCCACCTGCTGGCTTCCTCTCTCTCTTTACCTCAATCCTTCCCATTCGGGACATAGAACTAACTGGCTTCATGGGAAGCAACCCTTCGTGTTGATGCAGATACGTACCCCACCAGGCACGCAGAAGCAAAAAACCCTCAATGAAGCCTGGAGCCTGTATTTTTAACAAGTTCTCTAGGTATTTCAATAGGCAGGTTGGTTTGGGGGTCGCGTCTCGTTCACTGTCCCATCAGGCCATTTCTGCCCTGCACAGACACGCTCCTCGGCGTTCTGGCGCCCTGTGGGAGCCTGTACCGGGCAGCCTTAACGACGTCAGTCCCAGCTGCTCCCCCAGCGGCACCTCTGACTCCTGGCTGCTCCAGATCCTACACGTGGAGGATGTACAAGGACATTGTCTACCGTCGTTCAGCCAACAGGGGTCTTTACGAGCCCAGGAGTTTCCAAGGACTCCTGAATGAGCGTGGGGGACGCCTGTCTGGTCAGATTAACTGACATCTGGGAGCTCTCGAGGTCCTGGGAACGCGTGTGCTGAGCATAACCCCTTCTCTAGTGGTGTTTAGACATGGGTTTTGATCACTGTCTATGTTGTTTTTGCCCAGGGCCCAACTCCCTAAGTGGAAGAAAGAGTTTGTTTTAAATTCCGTTACCGCAAAATCGAGGAGGATTGTATTCGTAGGCTCAGGATCTTCAAGGAGCAGAATTCCAATGTGTTAAGTCCTGCTTTGCACTCATCACATTCTGGATTTCTCTCTGCCTGGGCCCATTGCCGCTGCTCATGATCTCTCCACCCGCAGAGGAACACAGGTGGGAGCCTGACTCCCTGAAACTTTCCCTTTCTCATGTCTCTGTTGCCACCTGTCAAGGCATGGGCTGCATGATGCAGCTCTGAGAGGCTCTCTGAGCCTCAGCACACACGGCAGTCTTGGAGGAAAGCTGTGCATGGCCTCTTCATTCAATCGCATCTTCAGAGGCAAACCCAGAGATAGGATCCCATCCCTTCATGCACCCCTTCCTCTGGGGAGAACAGACAGGACACCTGAAATCTGTGTATCACTTTTTCTTACTTGTCTATTCCTTCAAGCAACTGAGATTCATCGAATGCCCAGGTCTCCCAATGGTCACAGGACTTGCTTTCTGCCTCAGAGAGTTCCTAAATGAATGCAGTAATTCCCCTGCCTTTTTATTTATTCTTACTTTATTTAATTAAAAAATTTTTTTTTTAAAATTTTAAGTACTCTGCACCCATTTTGGCGCTTGAACTCATGACCCAGAGATCAAGAGTCTCATTTTCCTCTGACGGAGCCCACCAGGCACCCCTCCCCTGGGTTTTTAAACCCATGCTCCCTCCACTAAGTAAAACAAAACAAAGCAAAACAAATCTCATGTCCTCTCTTGTCATTGGTTGCCGTAAAAAACAAATAAGATTCTTGCGACTAAAAGCAAATCAAAGCCATTTTAAGATCGTGCTCCCAGCTTTGGATTAGTAGCCAACTGCTACTTCCCACCCCCAACTTCCCACAGACTCCCCGAAATACGGGAAGTTTCTGAGGGCAACAACCTGGATTGGTGTCCTCTTCTCCGTAGCAGCCAGAACTACCAGGAACAGTCGTGTCCAAGATGACCATGGCTCTGCCCAGCACAGGGCAGGCACTGGTCCGCGGTTGAGTGTGGACTGCTTCATTTCATAGCCTGCCGTTCCCTACCCCGACAGAGACTGACTGGACGTCAACACTCGGAATGGTGGGCTCATCGATCTACTCCCTGGGGGTCTTTGTTATGCTCTCTTCCTGTGTTCAATCCCATCTCCCAGCTAGAGTTTGTGACCTTCTTATTTTTCTCTCTCTTTTTCTCATGGAGCCTAGCACCATCCCCTGCCCTTGCTGGGTGCCTAGTGCATATGTTAAGATGTTTAGAAAGATAAAAATGTAAGAATTGGTGCCAAAATGCCACGAGATCCTGCTCAATGGGATTTTGGCTGCCTTCCTTTAAAACAACAACAAGTATATTGTACCTTTTTCTTCCTAATCTTCCCATTTCCTTAGCCAGGAAAGGATGCAACATGTCTTAGGTGAGACAGGTTTGGCCCTGTGATGCCTGTGGGGGGTGGTTCTCTTGTTGCTGTGATTTTGGACCCCGGGCCAAGACTACCTCATTGCTCTCCGGCACCTGGCTGATAGAACCTCCCCAGCTCCTTCAAAGGGAGAAGAGCTTTGGCTGCAGAAGGAAGCAAGGTTGACCTCCTCTCCTTGGGCAGTGCTCAGCATATCCCTTTGGAGAGGGCCACCCTTGACCTTGGCTATGACTCCTGGCAAGACTTACGACCCCTGGGCCGTCCATGCTCCAGGTGGCTCCCCATGGGTGAGGAAGGAAGATAGGCTGGTCCAGCCAGGGCTCTAATAACCGAGGCAAGTTCTCCTTGGCTGCTATCTGCTGCCGAATTTTATGGCAATGAAATATCCTGCACTAAATACTGTCTTTAGAACTTTAGAAAAACCTCACCTGGTATGCAGGGCTGAGGCTGCTTATCTTAGTGTCCGAGACCAGTAACAGGTAACATTGGGTGTAAGAACACTCAGTGTGGGGTATGTGCCGGTTACTATTTAATTTAATTTTAATGAACCTTTGAGACAGATATTATTGTGCCCATATTACCAAGCAGGAACCTGAAGCTCAAACGGGAGGACATCCCCCTTGAGCCATATCCCTGGTAAGCAGCCAAGCTAGGATTTGAACCCATGTCAGCGTGACTCTAGAGATCTTGCTCGTTTCTGGATATTTGCCTGCAAAGTAAATGGACGCTCTCAACACTATCACAGAGAGAATACTTAACCCATGGCAGAGCAACTGCTTCAGCAGCCCAGAGACAGAATTTATTGCTAGCCGATTGATAGATGAGTTACAAATCAGATTGTATTTTCCATAAAGCCTTTCCTAAAGGAGTTCTATGTGGCAGCGATGTTAGCAAAGTATGAATTATTTTAGCACTTGAGAGTTATTAAACTACTTGTCATTAAAAATAATGACTTATCAGACTTTCTTCTAATTCAGACTGGCAGTTTCCTGGAAGTAGACTGAGTTAGCATTTACTATCGTTAATTCATCGGGCCACGAAAACAATCAGTTTGGCTTGCCAATATGCTAACTTAGTTCTGGCTCTCTTTATCAAATATGCTGATGGTTGTAGCTCCCCCCACTCCCCATCAGAATTAATCTTGGCCCCCTCCAGCTTGGTCTCATCCACTGCTTTACTAAGCTTTTGTCTAGGACATGCCTGGTACCAAGTATGGGCTCAATGAGTATTTATTGAATAAATGAAGCAAAGTGCTCAGTTGTGGCGTTATTCAAAATGCTGACCTGGGCAGGGCAGATGTGCACAGCTCAGTGTGTCTTGGGTCCCCGCCACACCCACACATGAGCTTTGCCACATGAGTCCCCAGCTCTTGCTTTTACCTCCATCCTTTCTTCTTGGTTAAGGTCCAGGACAAAAGTGTCACCTTTAAAAAAAACCTTTTAAATCACTCTGTCGTGTCTGTCTTGTTTTGTCTCTGTGTCTTCTCTGTCTCCATGTCTTTTGCTCTCCTTCTTCTCTGGTTATCCCATAAATCTCAAGGTTCTTCCCAGCACTACTATGGGCCCCTTCTCTTCTCTCAGTTCTCACCCCACTCTGGGCTTTGAACATCCACATGACTTCTGAGACCACAACTAGAGTGATGACTCCCAACTCCATCTCTCTTCTGAGTTTTGGAAACATACATCCAACCACGTGCATCCTGAATGTCTTCTCTGCATTAGAAAGCTCTGTAGAAGGAACATTTTCAAAATCAACTTCTCAATTGTCCCCACCCCAAACTTGAGTCGCCTTTTATATTTTCCAGGTTGTGCCAGCGGCATCACAAAATCGAATCTAGAAACTTTGTAATTGTTCTGCATACCACTCTTTCCTTCTCTGCTCTCCCATCACTGTCTAGTTCATCATAAAATCCTGGAGATTCAGTCCCAGAAATGTCGCACAAAGGCAGCCTTTGTCTCCCTGGATTCTGTCCCTTGTCCTTATCCTAGGCTACAGATGGGATATCACGTGACAGCAGAGTGGGCCTGTTTTCTCCCAACAAAAGGCAGCCAATAGTTGACTCTGTTTCTCCTCCAGTCTTGTTAGTGATCAAAGGAGCTGTTGCATTGCATTTCTGTGACTGACCCATGAAGACGTGGGCTGCACCAGGCTTTCAATTGGGTGGAAACCATAAAATAGCTGAGACACTGAAGCAGGTTGGCATTCCTGGGCTGGCCTCTAGCTTCCTGTCCATGGTGTGGTCCTCAGACCATGTCCACAAGCAATGTAGACAGAGGATGGTGTCAGAAATGCCCACACTCTGCTGCATGGAATCTGAGCCCTTATCTCTGGTTGGTGAAAATGGTCTTTCTGATGTAGCATTGTTTCTTTTTGGTTAAAGCACACTATATTGCCAGTGTGTGCTCATGTGTGTGAGTAATTGTGTCTAAGTTAGTGTGTATATGTGAGTGTGCATGTTGAGTGTGTGTGTCTGAATCAGTAAATTCATAATGAGGAAAATCCAACCCGCATGCCCTAGAAGAGAGACCAGGTCAAAGTAGGACGAGGATTTAATCTATTAGTGAAACCCAGGAGAGAATGCTTGTGTCTTTAAATAGGGACCACTGAAAACAGTCATTCCTCTGCTTAAAAATCTCAGTTCCCTCCTGTCATCTATAGGACTGAGTCTGACCCTTTGCCTTGGGATCGAATCCTCTAATCTTGGACGTTGGCCCCTTCTCCAGCCTGACCTCTAGCTGTTTCACCTTCCGTAGCCACACTTTGTCTTTAGACAAGGAATGGCTCTCAGAACTTTGTGCCATGTTCTGTGTTACATCCTGTCCTTTGAACACCTTGCCCTTCTTTCCCACCTCCTCGTTCAACTTTGCTCCAGTATCGGCCCTGTTGTGGACTTCTCCGGGTTCCTTGTCAGATAAAATTTAGGATGCCCAGTTAAATCTGAATTGCAAGTAAACAACAAATAATTTTTCAGTGTATGTCCTCAATAATTTAGTCATTTTTTATCTGGCATTGAAAGTGAATTATGTGTCTTGTAATTTTTTTTTCTGTATCTGGCACCCCTACTTCTGACGTTCCTTGCGCCTCAATATTCCCACAGAACCCTGTACACAAATCTCTTAGAGCTCTTCATATATTGTGGTTGTTTCCAGCTATCTTCCCTACCAGAATATGTGTCCCTGCGTCATGAACTGTGACCGTGTGCTCACGTACTCAGTGTTTTTCGGTCATGCCCCATGTGCTAAGCTCTGTGCTGGGTGTTGGGTACAAACATTAGTAAGTACAGGGCCCTGCACTAGAGCACAGTTGGCAAACTACAGCCCTGGGCCACATCCAGCACACTGACTGTCCGTGCGTGCCACGGACACTGTCATGCCCCCTCATTTCTGTGTTGTCTATGGCTGCTTTCATGCTACAACGGCAGAGCATGTGGCCTCTTGGCCCACAAAGCCTGAAATATTTACTATCTGGCCCCTTACGGAAAAAATTTACCAACTCGTGGTCTAGAGGATCTTACAGTCTAGAGGAGACAGACGTAAACAAATAAAAGCAAATTCATCTTTCATCTCCGCAGCCTTGTATGTATCAATGTGTGGTCTGGAGACCACCTATCTGAGAATCTCCTGGAGCTTCCCCCAGCCAATTCTGATTTCTGAGCCCAGAGAGTCTGCCCTTAAACAAGCTTTCCAGATGATTCTTCCCATCGAAGTCTGAGCACCACTGCTCTAGTGCCAGCCATCCTGTCTGGTGCCAGCGCAGCCCTGATGCATGAATGGGCAGGAAGCGTCTGTTCATTGATTGTTTCTCAAGTCTGGTTTTTTTGTTTTGTTTTGTTTTGTTTTTAAAGCTCTTGGGGTTGTTTGTTACACAGAGTCACAAGTTTAGTGTTTAACCCCGTGAGTGGACTTAGCAAAATTGATCACCAGTCCAGGCACAGTGCTGCTGGCTTCCTCCAGAGAGATGCACGCACGGACCTTTCCCAAGTGACGTGAGCAATGTCTGCCTTATCCTGAGGGAGCAAGCAGCTGCTGTCTGCCACTCTTGAGCCGCAGGAACAGAGCGGCCCATTAATGTGGATGCCTGGCTGTCCTCTATCTCAGTCAGGACCCCTCACCGGGCTGACCAACAGTCACACAGTCACAGCATCAAAATAAGCTGACTGGTTCCTTCATGTCCCCAGGCTCGGCAAATGCTCTCTCCTCGGGGCACGGCATGATGAGCGGGCAGAAAAAAAATAAGAGCCCATTCACCCCATTAGCATTTGGAAGGCAAATGTCTCCTAGTGAAAATAAAGTCTGTGACGCTATGTTGGGACAGATGTTCCCACTCGCTACCCTTGTTAGAGGACTTAAGAAAATAAATTCCTGATAAGAGAACCAGCCACAGGCTTTCCCGGGGCCTGCGTGTTCCTGGCGTTTCAGGCCCTTGTGAACAGTGTTGAGGGAACAAGAGGGATCAAATATCAAAATAATTTTCCCAACAATTCCACCTAAATTTTCTTGTTACAGAGCAATCAGCTGGGCAAGGGGAATTTTTAAAAAGCTGGGTTATCTATGTGATCAGTTACTTGAACGGCCCTCTCTATTTCTCCGACGAGGATCCAGCCTAGATGTTCTGTTGCTGTGTTGGCAAGAGCGGATGTGTTTGGACTACACCTCGTATGGATGGCAATGAGCTCGAGCAGTTTGCACTCATTTCTGTGTTTGGGTTTAGGTGCTGTCGCTCAAAGGCAGTGAACTGCAGTCATCCCGAGGTAATTGAAGAGTCTGGGCGTGTCCGGAGACCACCAGCTCTCCTGTGATGGACATCAAGTTTTCTTCTCCATCCTTCTTATTTGATGCACGAAGTGCTTGGTTGTAGACATGTTTCTGTGAGTGGTTGTTAAGACCCGTGTTAAATGAAATGCCACCGCATTGGCAATTTGGCGTTTGGGTGTTTAAGTAAATGAGAACTGCTCTGTCTCTGACAAAATTAGGAGAAAAACACACACCCCTCGCCGCCCCCACCCCTGCCAATATCGCTGGACTCATAATCTTTGCATCTTTTAAAAACTCCAAAAACATAGGTAATCCTGTACTTGATGATTTCTTTGATTAATATAGTCCATGTTTGTTACATTTATTATATTCCAAGCAGTTTATATTAGTCTACATCTTACACACACTCTTACTTGATATAAAAAGCTCTTTTTTTTTAAGATTTTATTTATTTATTTGACAGACAGAGATCACAAGTAGGCAGAGAAGCAGGCAGAGAGAGAGGAGGAAGCAGGCTCCCTGCTGAGCAGAGAGCCCGATGCGGGGCTCGATCCCAGGACCCTGGGACCATGACCTGAGCCGAAGGCAGGGGCTTTAACCCACTGAGCCACCCAGGCGCCTGATATAAAAGCCTAATTATTATATTTTCATATTCAAATACCCACCATGATTTTTTTTTTCTTGTAAATACCTTCTTCACGACCTAACGTTTTCCTGTGGACTTCGGTCACTTACAGAAACACACGAGGGAGGGAAACCTGAATTAAAAATGGTCTTGCCACATTTTGTAGAAAGGGTCCTTGGCACTGGTTATGAATTGCACCAGCATGGGGCTTATTAGCCAGTTAAAGCCCTATGTAGATGAATTTTTAAAGAAGACCAAATATATTTTATTTGCAAATTTGAAGTTTACTAAGAAAAAAAGTAAATCCTCCCTTATGTAATCATGAGGAGAAGGGATCAGGTGCTGTTACACATCTAGGACACAAAGTACACATAAAAAGCAAGTCTCCCACCATTCAGCTGTTTTTGATTAATAAACCTCCATCCATCATAAATTGCTGGAAAAGCTGGCCAGATGTTTGAAACTCACCCCACTTGTCACCTAGGTCATTCCTGTAGGAGTACAATTTAGTTAATTTCCCTACTACAGTAGCTTGATATAATTAAAGACTCAGTAGGGTGTGTTTTAAATGCTATTAAGTCATTAAGGGTCTTTAGGGGACCAGGAATGTGCCTTCCTTGTAGTAAAGAAAAAAAAAAAAAAAGCAACATTTTCTCAACACAAAGAGGCCAATGATCCGTATTTTAAGAAGCAGGAGTTAAAGTACCTAGCGATGAAATGAGATTCTCAGACATCAATTATGGAAATCAATAAGGAACGCTACAACATACCCTGAGCTTTCTTTACCCTTCCTTGATAGAGGGAGAGACCACAGCAGAGCCAACAAGACTCTGCTTGCTTTAATCAAAGCAATAAATTCTCTGTGTCAGAACTGCATTTTTAAAGAAGCTCTAAAATTTCTTTTTGGTGCTGAAGCCTGTTTCTAAGACCAATTTACCTAATTCCCGAGAACAATAAAGGCACAATAAAGGATTTTTCCTGCTGAACCAGTTTAAAATCACATATAGAAATTGCTCTACAAATCTTTCAGCAGCTCAGTCCTGCGAACAAAATAGGAAGCAGTTGGGGAAAGGCAGGGGCAGAATGAGAATCTACGTGCAGCCAAGTCGCTAAAAAACACAAAAATCATTGTGGCACCAGAGTGTATTGAAATGGGTTGAGTGGGTCGGAAAGGGAATCATCCTGAGCCTGCTTTCCTGAGGCGAGGCCAAAACCATCTGTGACCACAATGCCTCGTACCCCTCGGTGCTGGCCTGACGACACCCCGGGAACATGCCCAGCCCCTGGACCAGCCCTTGGCTCTCTTGGGCCCTTTCAACAAGCCCTGTGGAGACCACTCCAGGCTGTCCTGGAAGACCTTCCACGTGCCCCGTGATTGCTTATGTACGTCTGACTCTACCTCATCAGTACTGCAGCGGTTAACAATCCGATTCAGAGACGAGTCTCGTAAGTCAGGGCACTGGCTTCAGAGCTCACGGCTTCCTCCATTCTGGTAACTAGGAGAGAACAGGGCCCGAGAGAAGGTGTTGAGTTGCTCTCAGCTCAGAGCTGTTGGGGGAACCCCAGAGTTGCTACCCACACATTGCAATGAGATATTGAAGGTAGATGACAAGTAGGGTGACTGTCAGAAAGAGTTGGGGTGGCTCTGTGTGGGGGTTACATGATGCCAGCCTGGGCTGGGTCCACAAAGTGCTGACTTTGCCCACATCTGGAATATTCCAGGCACTTTGAGGGAGTTCAGGGTAGGGGGAAGAATGATCCAAAAGAAAGTCACAAAACTGTGATGAAGGCTTTAAGAGCCAGAGGGTCGTGCACATTCAAGGTCAAGAATGTGTGTTAGGACTTGGCCAAAGGCTGCCTTACAGTCACTGCCCACAGGGAGATCGCTGAAGAGCCCAGGCAGTTTGGATTGGGCCTGGGGGTGGTGATCGAGACCATGAGTGACACCATCAGGCCTGGGAGCTTTGGTATAGCAATCCCCGCATGTACCTGAAGGAAAATCCAACTGGAAACAGGATTGGCTTCTGCACAACAAGGAAATCTTGTCCCATGGGTACTTGGTCTAGGGCTAAACCACTTCTTGGACATGCCTGTTTGGAGCTGCCACGAGGAAGAGCAGCCTGGTCTAATTGGAATCTTGATTCCTGACTTGATCCAATTAGCGTGCCTGGTTTGCTGAGGTCCTTTGGGGACTAGAAAAGATTCTAGTGACCAGCGGCAATGGAAAGTTCCTGTTTTGAGCTGGAAGGAAACCAGATGTTGAGTATGCGACTGTCAGTGTTGATCCCAGTTCACATGAGGATGGCTCCTTGCAGACGTGTGGGCTAATCAAAGCCAACTGGCTGTCTGGTTTTAAATGGGTCTGGACCTCTTGCCTAGTCCCCAGCCCCCGCCATAAAATGATTCAGGCTTTAAACAGTTTGATGGTACCTTAACTTAAGGAGTCCTCCATTTTTTCTTGAGCACCTTCTCGGTGCCAGGTATTGGGGTTACTTACATACAAGGCAGGCTTCTCCTTGATAAGGGTTTCAAGGCCATGTGCATCATTGGGCTTTGGCCTGTCTCCTCAACCTCCTTGCATCACCCCACCCCTTTTGTGCTGCAGTCACACTGGTTGTAGGGCCTTTGCACATGATGCCCCTCTTCTTAGAATGTTCTTCCTGTTGCTCCATCACACAGCTGCACGTGCACCATCTTTCAGGTGACAAATGCCTTTCCCAACCACTGTTCCTGGAGTCAACTCCGTACCCAATGACCCAACAGACAGCCCCAATAATAATAACTATTGTATCTTGAATTTATTTACCCTATAGTTTTCTTCACAGTTTTTACTGCAGTTTGTAATCATTTTGTTGTGTTTGTTCACCCAGGAGAGCATGTTGTTTAAAAGTATGAGCTCTGAGGTCAGAATGCTTGGGTTCAGATTTTGATTTTGCTGTTCCCTGGTTCTGTGTCTCAACCTCAGTGCTTTGGCTTTTTGCAAAATGGAAATTACAATAATACCCAATAAGCAATAAAAACATTTCTTTTTCATGTCAGTTTAATTAAATCTTTTAGTTCATGGTCCTACATTTCTCTTACTTTGAGTCACAGTTTAACAAAACCCTAACATAGCAATGGATAGAGACAGAGTGTTTTAATGCCCAGCCTGCCTTAATAAAAAAAACTTGTATTTTTAGGCTATGATTATTAAAGTCACTCCATATCTTCATTAAATAGGGCAATTTACTACTATAAAATATGAGAAGAATTTACTTGCCTATAAAACATATAAAAATAGTTCAGAATTAGGAATAGACAGGTACCTTCCAAGCTCACAAAGTATAGCCCGAGATTTACATGTTCAGTGCCCTCATATGCATTAAACAACTGAATTCAGATGGTTCAACTTCATCTAAAAAAAACTGGCCATTTCTAGGATTTAATCATTTGCTAGTTCAACATAATGAGAGGAGACCATGGAGTTAACACGTCTAAAATAGAGAAGGTGTTAATGACACAAATGAATTATTATAACCTTTAATGGGAAATGTAATAAGTAGCTTAAAACAAAACAATGGCTTTTTTAAAAAGAAAATAGAAAGCATTGAAAAAGAAATGTGAAAAGTTGTTGGCAGTAGATAATATTTGACAAGAAAGGCATATGTTTAGAGTGTTTTTGAAAGGTGAATCTTGCAGCAGAGTCCTTTATTAAGAGTCAAATATTAATGTGGTTAGCATGTAATAATATGGTGGCTGTGGTCATGGGAGTGACATATTTCTAGTACTTTAACTAGCAATCTAGAACTTCTTTTGTTCCCTAATGAGAACGTTTCAAATAATCCGTGTTGTGACTCCTGAACAGAGCGTGCGTCATCACGGCGTCAGATAATAAGGCAAGTCTCATGTTCTCTTTCCACCATTAATACTCCAGTAACCAATATGGTTGGCAGTTGGTGTTCTGTTGAATTAAGTTTTCTGGTTACTCGAATTACCATATGTACCCTGGAGATTCTGAATACTCAAGAGTCTGTACCCCATAAAATTCACAGGACATTAAAGCTCTGCTGAACAGAATTTCATTTTTAACTTGAAAATTATACAAGGTGGTTATAATTTTTTATATTTGTCATTCTGAGCACCAGTAATCATTTTGGTGATGTAGCACTAGCTGGTAGCTATTTCCAGTGGATACACTGGACCAATCTGTTGTTCCCAGGCTGGTTATAGGACTAACACTGGTAGAGTAGTTGCCACTTAGTGAGAGCTTTTCATGGGTTGAGCCCTGATTTAAGGTTGGCTTTACAGGTTGGCTCATGAAATCATCATAGCAGCCCTTAAAGAGAAGTAGCAGTATTAACTTCATTTACACACAGTGAAACGGAGGCCCAGAGATGTAAAGAAAGTTGCATAAAGTATCTCTTTCTCCTTGTGAGTAGAGATGTTGGGATTGGAACCCAGGCAGTCTGGCTCCAAAAGTTGTGTGTTTAAATTGTTACACGTTACTGATCTTTGGTTTGTGTGGCCATTTTTTTTTAAAAGATCTTATTTATTTATTTGACAGAGATCACAAGTTTGCAGAGAGGCAGGCAGAGAGAGAGAGAGAGAGAGAGAGAGAGAAGAGAAAGCAGGCTCCCCACTGCGTAGAGAGCCGGATGCAGGACTCGATCCCATGACCCTGGGACCATGACCTGAGCTGAAGGCAGAGGCTTTAACCCACTGAGCCACCCAGGCGCCCCTGTGTGGCCATTTTTATGGGGTTATATGTGTGAGGAAGTTGGTAAAAATTGCTTGAATATTACAAAAATATGGTGATGTGCGTATACCTATTTTTACATGATGTATACATGTATGTATGTATGTGTGTGTGTGTGTATATTTTGGTATGGGCCAGACTTTAACCTCAAATGGGTAAGGTTATTCTTTTATCTTTGGGCTGGAAATTCAGTATTAGTTATTGAAGCCTTTGGGTTAAATGTTTCTCTCCTCTGGCAAATTAAGTGAAAATTCCCTTGTAGGAGAAACGACTTATTGTGAATTAAAACTTCAAATGTCCCCAGATAGTTTTTCCATTGGATTTCTTTCGTGAAGCACTCTCTAAAACTGAGGTATCTGGAGACCTCAGACAAACCCTTCTAAATTCATTAGGTCGAGTCTCACTGTAATGTTTA
Organism: Mellivora capensis; assembly: GCA_004024625.1. Taxonomy (NCBI): domain Eukaryota; kingdom Metazoa; phylum Chordata; class Mammalia; order Carnivora; family Mustelidae; genus Mellivora; species Mellivora capensis. The sequence goes on from PISX010000686.1 coordinate 188,577, forward strand.
AAACTATAATTAAAAAATTAAAACATTTATAAATTATTTAACTCTGATTATGGGCTATAAAATATATTATTATAATATAAAGGAATCAAAAACCCGATCATCATTCAAAGCCTGTTGTGCAAGTGTTTGAGAAGTTACAATACATGCCAATTATCACAGATTAAAAGCATTGTTATTTTATAGAATGATGGCTACCTTCTTTACATTTCTTTGAGTGTCTTTTTTAGCACACTTTTTATTGAAGTGGAACATATATAGAAAAGTGGACAAATCATAAGTATGTAGTTTAATCAACTTTTACAAAGTGAAGATAGCCACGTACTTAGCACAACTATAGCTAGTACCTACCTAGATCAAGACACAGAGTATTAATGATCCTTCTGAAGGTTCCCATTTGTATCGATCCCAGGGATACCCTCCCAAGTTTAATTATCCTGCCTGCTATTGCAATCAGTTAATCTTGCCTGCTAATGAATGGTCTATAACGGGATTCATGCAGTAGATCTTCCTTAGTATTTGACTTCATTCTGGTGGCGAAATTTTGCCATGTGTGATGCAGCAATATCTTTTCATTGCGGTAAAGTATTCAACTTTGGAGTTCATTGTTTTATACGTCAATTAATATATACGTGCTCTCTATACCTATATTTATATCTAAATATCTGTAATCAAGTTAGTTCATTATTTTGTTAAGGTCTTTTATGTTCTTACCGCCATTTTGTCTGGTTGTTCCATCTGTTACAAAGGAGATAAAGTCTCAAATACAGCCTCTATTAGAATCGACTGTGATTATGAGTTTGAATATTTTCCCCTTTAGGTCTATTGATTTTTGCTTTATATATTTGAAGCCTTATTATTAGATGCATACAGATTTGTAATTGTTATATCTTCCTTTTGGTTTGATGCTTTTACCATTATGAAATAGCCCTCTTTAATGATATTCTGTTCTTAAGGTCCATCTTGTGTAATATTAATATACTACTTTTTTTGGCTGACTTTTACATAGTATAGTTAGTATATTTTCCAACATTCACTGTAAACTTTTCTATGTCCTTATATTTAAGGTGTGTCTTTTATAAATAATGTATATATGTAATATTATAAATAATATATATTATTTATTGGATATAAAGATATATTTTTAATGAAAATATGTAGAACATTTACAATAAATGTGATTGTTGATGTGTTTGGACTTCCATATATATTTACTTTGTATTTTCCTATCTATTTTAAGTGTTTTTTAAAAGCTGAAAAAAAATTCTTACCGTATTTCTTTCTTTGTTAACTTATAACTTGTATATTCTTTATTCTTCTTTTGGTGGTTAAGCATGCATCCTTGACTTATCTAGAGTCAAATTAGTATTTTCCCTCTTCCAGATAATGCTAAGATTGTTGAACATTTTAAAATCTATCCCCTTTCCTCATTTTTTTCACTGTCACCAAGCATTTTAATTCTACACATGTTACTTTTCAAGAGATATTATTATTATTATTATATTTATTTAGGTTTACCCATTTAACACAGATGGCCCTTTCCATTTTTCTTCATTCCTTCCTTCTTTGCTGGGTTTCCATCTGGGATCATTTTTCTTCTGTCTAAAAACAAAACCAAACCAAAACAATTCCCTTTATTTTTCTTTAATACAGTTCTGTGAATGGTTAGTTTTCTTAATTTTTGTTATTCTACAAATGTCTTTATTTGGCCTTCAGTTTTGTTTTGAGTTTTTACATTTTTTTTGTTGAGGTATAAATTATATAGAGTAAAGAGCACATATCTTAAGCTTATAGCTTAAGCTTATAGCTTAATGTGTGTGTGTGTGTGTGTGTATTCATTATACATGCACACACCTGTGTAACCACCACCCAGATCGACATATAAATCATTTACATCATCTCTGCACAATTTTTGTGCAATTCCAAGTCAATAAATGTTTGCACAGAGTTAACTACTGACCTCTAGATTAGTAAATCAGATTAGTTTTATCTATTTCAAAAATTGTAATAAAATGGTATCATATATTAGTTACTCTTGTTTCTTCTTTCACTTAATGTTGTATCTGTGAATTTCAGCTATGTTGTAAGCTTAGCAGTTTTCATTGTTACTGCTGTATAGTATTCTATTATATGACATTACCATAATTTGTTCTGTTGCTGGTGGGTTGTTTGGGTTGTTTGCTGGTTTGGGCTCTTGCGAAGAATGCTTCCATCAATATTCTTGCTTAAGTCTGTGAAAAGAATAGTGCAATTCTTCTGTGTATAAACCTGTAAATGAAAGTTCTGGGTCATTCAGTGTATGTATATATAGCAAAAGAGACAATGTGCCTTTTCCACCCTATATGCTTTAAAAATGTTGTATTAGTCTTTGGTTTTAGCTATTTTATTGTAATGTGTGCAGATGTGATTTTTCTTTGTATTTTACTTAGGTACATAGGGTTTTCTTTGTTTGTTTGTTTTGTTTGTTTAATCTGTGGCTTGGTTTTATTTTTTAGTTTTGGTAAATTCCTAGCTATTTTCTCTTCAAATATTGCTCCTTTCCCATCCTGTTTCTTCTCTCCTTCTGGGACACCAAATGCATATATTGTAGACCTTTCACTATGTCTTATATGGCTTTTATACTGCTTTCTGTACTTTTCAAGACCCTTTCTCTGTTTTATTTTGTTTTTGTCCTGGCTATGTTCCTTTTCTTTCCTTCCTTCCTTCCCTCCTTCTGTCCATTCCCCCTCTTTCCTTCCTTCCTTCTTTTCTTTTTTTCTTCCTTACCCTTCCTTCCTTCCTCCCTCCACCCTTCCACTTCCTTCCCTCCTTCCTTCCATTCCTTTCTTTCTCAGGCTCCACACCCCAACATGGAGCCTAACCCAGGGTTTGGACTCACAATCTTGAGATCAGGACCTGAGCTGAGATCAAGAGTCAGATACTCAACTGCCTGAACCACCCACGTGCCCATTCTGTTAGATTTCTGAGTTCTCTGATTCTTTCTTCAGTTATGTCTACTCCTCTACTAAAGCTTTCTATTAAGTTCTTAGTTTCAGTTATTTTATTTTATTTTTTTTATTTTTATTTTTATTTATTTTTATTTTTCTAGAATTTCCATTTATTTCCATTCTAGAGTTTCCATTCTATACATTTCAGGTCTCTTCTATTTTTGTGAATGTATTAATTACAGTTATTGTAAAGTTTGTGTTTGATGACTCTAATATCTTGCTTAACTGTAGTTTGTTTTTACTGTGAATTTTTTGTCGTGATTCTTTTTTCCCCCCCAGTGTGAGCAGTTAATGTAACATTGCAGGCAGAGTAGTTCTCTATCAGTATGAACTTTGCAGAAGCATTGCTTTATGTTATTTTCCCCCAGGGAGAATACACCTTATCATTGAACTCGCTGCGGAGAGGAAGATTATTCCAGTTCAACGAGGGAATAAGCTGATCCCAGCCTGGTTGGGCTCTTTGCAATACTTAGTCCTCCCCTGGTTTGCTCCTATTCGCAGGATATTAACCTCTGGGGTTTCCAAATGAATGTCTGCAATATTTCCCTTCTGCTTGGCTTCTTGGCTTCTTCTTCTTCTTCTTTTTTTTTTTTTCGCAATTTGACCAAAAAGTACCCCTAGAAGAAATCACTGAGAGTTGGGTTCAGCCTTTTGTACCTTGCTGCATCCCAGGATCTTGCCCCGCCCTCCAAAGCAACCTGGTTGGCTTTGCTGATCCTGAACTCCAAGTTCTGTCTCTCCAGATTGTGAGATTCACTCAACTCTGCTGCTTTCTCTACTTTTTAGCAGCATCCTTCCTCTTTTCTTCTCAGCTTCTTTCTGCATGCTAAAAATTGCCAAATGCTCCAAGGAGACAGGAGGTGTGCAGAAATTTGGACATCCCTTCTCTCTGGGATATGCCTTCTCATGTCCTGGATGTTTTGGAAGTCTTCTGATGCCTTTGGACACATGGGTTTTGTATTTCATCCAACTTTGCTCTTGCTCAGATCTTCTATATACTATTCCATCATAGCTGGAACTTTTTACCATTTTTCAGTTTTGATAAACATACACTATAATCTCCAAGCAACCCCAAGTAAGAGAAATATGGCAATATTCATTAGCATAGAACATGATATGACTATCTTTATAATTCTTTCAGTATCTGTTATGATGCAAAGTAACTTCTGGAATGCTTTCATGTAAAATCATGGTCTCACTACTGTTTATGTTAAGATAGAAAAAGGAAGATTAAAATGTTACTTAAATACTCATTTGAATGAAAGCCCCCTGGCATCTAGAAATGCTGCTGTTACCACAATGAGGTCACTGTTTGCAGGGCGAGATAGCACCCTGGCTGAAGAATGCTCCTCTGTCTCAGTTCTGCCACATGCAAGTGGGTTGTGGTTCGGGCACTGATATCATTTATGGGCAGAGGCAAGCTCCGTTGCTTGGAATCAGCATGGCCCTTTCCTCTGAAAGGTGAATATCACAGTGGCCCAAGAGGTCTACAGCTGCCAATCACTTCCACAGTCATCAGAAAGACAAGCTCCGTTTTTAATTGACAGCATTTCTAAAGCTGTCAAGCAGGAGCAAGAAGGGCAGGAGTGAAGTCTGTCTTCTTCTTCAGAGGGTGCCTCCCTTTTAGAAAATGCCCACTTGAGATTTATGGAAGGAAAAAAAGTAGCCATTTTCCCATTGCTCCCATTCCTTTTTTTTTTTTTTTTTAAGATTTTATTTACTTATTTGACAGAGATCACAAGTAGAGAGAGAGGCAGGCAGAGAGAGAAGAGGGGAAGCAGGCTCCCTGCTGAGCAGAGAGCTGGACACGGGGCTTGATCCCAGGACCCTGGGATTATGACCTGAGCTGAAGGCAGAGGCTTTAACCCACTGAGCCACCCAGGTGCCCCAGCTCCCTTTTGATAAATACTGCATACTTACTATGTGTGTTCCGGTGCTCAGAGGGAGCTAAAACATTATGTGTAGTAACTCCAGCCTTTTAACACTCTTGGGAGTAGCCAAGCCTTCTGTGAAGGGTGAAAATAACTGTTGCAGAAGGTAAGTGTAATGGGAGATTTGCCGGGGGGTGATCTGTGAGATGTGGAGGTACCTGGGAAGGCTTCCTGGGGGAGGCAGTCTCCTGTTGGGGCCAAGGTTCAGCAGTTCTTACTCACTTCTCCAGAAATGAAATGGTGCCCACCTCTGCTTCATGATTTCCACTGGCTCTTTCTTCCTCCTTCAGTTCTGTGGTCTGAACAAGATTTGACAAGTGCCGCTTCAGCGTTCTGTGGTTTCTTCCTGGGCAAATCTATCTCCAGTGCAAATGGATGTTATGGGATGTCTTCCCAGGCTTTCTTCTCCTTTGGACCTTTGCCATCCAGAATAAACCCTCACCTGCAGACAGTTCCCATACCTCACTGCGACTTCCCTTGGCAGTCAGCAGTTGCCACAGGATGAACATAAAGGCAGAGGCAATCAGAGAGAATTGGGACCTGAGCTTCTTGGGCGCCATTGCTCAGACCTTTGAAGGGTTTCAACGAATTAGTAGTGTTGAGAGAAAATTCGTTTTAATCATTTCCCCTCTTTTTCTTGTTGGCTTTGTGAATTTTTCCAGAAGGTAATGACCAGAACTTTATGAAAACCAAATGATAGGTTATTTGAGAGAAATAAAAGATAATTGATTTGGAATATCAATTTATCTTCTCTCTGTAGTTCCATAGAGAGGGTTTCCCCCACCCCCCTTGTCCTTGAAATCCAAAGGAAGTTTGTTATTTAAGGATGATGCTAATTTGTCAAGTCATTGAGCCTCAGAAATAGTTCTAATAGGTTGAGACTCTGGAGGCATCCCATGTATAAAGAGAGAGCAAGTAGAATAGAGAGGCAGGCTGGCGAGCCCATGCAGTAGGCAGAGAGACTAGTGCCCTCATTGCAGATTCCATCTTCTAAGGTCAAGCCCAATACCAAGTCCAGGACAGGAATTCACATGTTGAGTTGATTGACTATTGGAACTGGTTTGCAGCCTTATACATGATTGTCTTCTGCTCTCATATACCTCACCAACCCATGAATGAATGGCTCCCAGGTCTATGCCCTATGTTGGAGAATGGCTAGAATGAGGGCTGCGACACTCAGGAAATATTCAAACCTATCATCATCTCTATCTTCTGGGTTTTAGCAACCTCCCATGGAGCCTTTGGGGACATGATAGAAAAATGGAAGTAGAGTTCTCGAGCCATCTTGGGTTTGACGAATACCCAAAGAATGGTATTATTGGGTTGAACCTTGCTGGAGAGAGGTCTCCAGAGGATGCACCACATCAGACTTCAGTCCTTGCCTTCACTCTGTATAACATTTTAGACAAGAAGAGGACATTAAAGGCATGTGCAGACTGGGGGAACCCAAACTTATTCTGTAAAGAGCCGTATAGTAAATATATTAAGTTTTCAGGCTCTGTGGGCCTTGGCTACAACTGCTTAACTCTCTTGTTAGAGTTTAGAAGCAGCCACAGAGAACATGTAAACAAATGAGCATGGCTATATTCTGATAAAACTGTATTTTTGAATGCTAAAATTTGAATTTCATATCATTTTCACTTGTCATAAAATATTGTTCTGCTTTGAACTCGACCCTCCCTAACCATCTAAAATGTAAAAGCTCTCTTAGCTCATGTACTTAGCTGTACAAAAGAAGGGGATGGGCTGGAACTGGCCTGCAGGCTGTAGTTTGCCATTCACTGCTGTAGATAGTTGGACACCTAGAGGGATTCCTACCATAGCTGATGCTGGATTCAAGCTCCCCAAGAATCTTGAACAACTTGAATGATAGACCAAATCTAATGAAGTCAAGTGTGATGGGACTCATTCTTTGAGCGATCCCTCACTCAATTGCTATTTCTTAAGGGCTTGCTTTGTGCCAGACATGAGACAAGCAATAATTTCTCAGGGATGCTCTCGTGGGTGAGGCTGGGCTAGATGACTGGGGGAGGTCTTCCCTTTGTTCATGATGATCTGGTATAGCTAGGAGAAAAAGAAAATGCACGGGGATCTAGAAAAGCATGGGGGTTACAGAATCACAAATAACTGCTAAGAGGGCCAACACTATGTCTCCATGATGGAGGCTGATGGAGGGCGCAGAGCTGTGTCCTGTGGCCACGAGTAACTCAGGGCTTCTACTGGCAACAGATTAGTGAGCTGAATTGGTCCTGGTTCCACCAATTTTGGCAACTTCTCTTTTCTGATGAGAATGTTTTAGGAGTAGAGAAGGCCCTAAATTATCTGCTAATGAAATTATTTATTATTTAATATTATATGTTTAATAATATATAATTATTATTTACATAATTACATATTTATATAATTATACATTTAGCAAGATATAATCATATATTATTTAATAATTATTTATTCCCCTTGCCATTGTGCAGTGGACAATAATGTTTATAATTATGAACCTGAGGCACTAAATATATCATCAGAGTAAATAGGGCTTAAAATACCTTCTTAATATTAAACACATGATACTATGTTTCAGTTGTTTAAAAAATATACCCTTGTTACGATAACTATAACTCTCTATTAACCGGAATGCTTACCCAAGTACCCATTTCATCTCCAACCAACCTAGGCTGGTTACCAACAGATTACCATTCTCCTTTTATATGGCTGTAGGAAGGAGTAGCTAGTAAGGAAGTAGCCTTTGCTTGCCTTAAAAGATCTGAGGTGTATTTCCAACTCACAAACTTTCTGAAGGAAGGGTGGGTAACTCTGTCATTTGAAAAATTGGACTTATTTCATCAATTCTAATGTACATTCTCCCATACCTCTTCTCATTTTTGAAATCATGATGCATTTGAGAATCAGTGGTGTTTAGAACCACTCAGAATTGTCTTTCCTCTTTCTTTTAGTTTCCTTCCCTTTCTTTCTTTTTACCTTCTCATAAAATAAAAGTATATCTTTGAACGAACCGCATTTTACACTATGAAATACAGCATTTTTAAGTAAGCTAGTCTACCCTGAATGCTTGTAACTTGGGGTGGTATTGTAGGAGGTGGAGTTTGATGGCCACAATCTCCATCCTGCTCTTCCCAAAGTTACTTTAAGTAATGATAATAATATTAACATGGAAATTGATGTTTTCTCAATCTTACGTAAGACGTGAATAAGGCACCTGGGTGGCATGGTTGGTTAAAATTCCAACTCTTGGTTTGGGCTCAGGTCTGATCTCAGGGTGGTAAGATGGAGACTTCCATCACGCTCCGGACTCAGCAGGGAGTCTGTTTCAGGTTCTCTCCCTCTCCCCCTCTGGCCCTCCCCACTGCACTCACACACACATGTGCTCACTCTCTCTCTTGTGGAATAAATCTTTAAAAAAAGAGACAGGATTAAAACCATCTTTATTTTTATTTATTTGTAACAGAAATTCTAACTACCCCCCACCCCGCCCCAAACCACTATGCTTGCTGTGCACACACAACTTAAAGTTTCTGTCCCCAGGAAAGCTGGAGGAGTGCTGACCCAGGGCTTCCCCCAGTTAGAAGGTCAGTGCTGCCATTCTAAAGCAGAGGCAATTTTATTTCAAATATGTCTGTGCATTTTTTTAATGCAACAGCCTCTAAATCTATTTTTCTTCGTCAGCAAACTTCCTTACAATGCATGAAAGAGGATAGGTAGAAGTAATATTTTTATTTTAGAGCAAGGTTATTTTTTGGTCAGTTGGTAGCTCACGGACTCTCTGGATATGAGTTCCCAGCTACTCTTTTCATCTAAATCAGGACCAGGAGACTCACTGATGTGCTTAAACTTGGTGGCAAAAAGATTATTCTGCACTTGGGCGAGAGGTAGGGGAGACCCCATTCCTAGTGTTAGATCTCTGGGTCTGAGCAGTGCGAATGGTGTGACTAGGGATTTAAGGCTTTCGACACATCTTCCTTCTGTTTTTCATTCTGGGTAGTTCTTTTCAGAGTTCGAAGACTCTGTCTTCCAAGGCTCTAGAAAGTCAGTGATATATGACTGTCTCTACGTTTGTCCTACTTTCCGCTTTTAACAGTAATCAAGCCTCATTCCTCAATTTAATTTGGCTAAATGGGCTTGGATTATAATTCTAAGGGATTTCTTGTGATGTCGGGAAAACACAACTCTGTTTCTTAGCCTTCACAATGGAGGGAATAAAGAAGTTGACAGGCTTTTATAGATTATGTTCTTTGTCTTCGTCTTTTCTTTATGTTTGAAGTTATTTTGTATAATTTAATAAACATCCACTTTCTTTTCTGCCTCTTTGATCAAAAGCTTTGTGTAGGAGCAAATAGGAAATAAAAGCTGTGTACATCCTGCTGGCCACACAGTCTGCAGCCATCTATCACTTGGCCGTCTTAGCATTTCAATGTCCACTTTGGGAAAAACAGCAAACACTACAGATCGTTAGCAGTTGGGTCTGTCAGCTTTTCTAGCTCCAGTTTTGTTATTAGGCAGCTCCCCATAGTCACAAACACACCAAAAAATATGCAGGGAATTCAAATGGAGACACTAGCATTGGTTTTGATCGTGTGAGTTTCACTAAGCATTCCAGGTAAATTTTTGCACAAATGTTTGGTCAATCCTTACAAGTATTTGTTTACAAGTATTACAAGTATTTTGGGGCACCTCATTTTTTTTCCCCAAAACCCATAGAGGGACCAATCTTGCTCACCCTTCCCAAGGGTCTTCATGAAAGTATCTCTAGTCTGGGAAGCGGGTAGAAATCAGTCCGTGGACCTTCACTTTGATCAGTGAAGACCCTGCTTATGAACATGGGAGCTGTTGCCCTGAATACTTTCTGCTAGGAAAATATTTCATCTCCACTGGAAACTGAAATGCTCTTTTTAGCAGACAGGGAATCATATGACCTTGTCTTCCCCCCTCCCTTCTTCTCTCTCTCTCTCTCTCTCTCTCACTTTCTCCCCTTCCTCTTCCTCCCCCTCCCCCCCCCCCCCCCCCCCCCTTCTCTTTCTCCTTTCTCTGTCTCCCTGTCTCTCTGTCTTTCTCTAATTTGGCAGCTAGCAGTTCAGCAAGAAGATCATTTTACCCAAAGAACCACTTCCCCCACCGCACTATACAGTTCACAAACTGTTTATTTAATTCTTATGCTAAAGTAAAATTTTTCGTCTCATAAGAGTAATATTTGTTGTAGAATGGCTTTTAAAAACCCTCAATGTATAATAAAAAAAGATCATTCAAATTTCCAGTTCTCAGATGCTAACATTTTGCTGTATTGTTTCCATCTGGTAATTTTTCTTTGCAAAAAAAACCTTTTTTTCAGTTGAGATTCATTGATAATATTTTTTGTCTTCTGTACTTTCCAGTTAACAAATATTGTCTTCCCGTATGCTATTAAAAACCTTTATAAGCGTAATTTTTGATGGCTGCATACTATCCCACCATATGTTGACCATATTTCCCCAGCCATTCCACTCTGTTGGCTGTTTAAGATAGATCTAATTTTTATTTCAGTGTGTGAATTAATTTAGAGCAACCACCTCTAGGAATAAATTATTGTCAGTATTTTCTCTCTCTAAATTTCCCTAGTATAGGGGTCTGCAAACTTTTTGGTATAGGTCCAGGTAGTAAATATTTCAGGATATTTGGGTCATATGGTCTCTGACACCTCCCAGCTCTCTCTCAGAGTGAAAGCAGCCATATGCAAACCACAGCTGGGTTCCTATAAAACTTTATTTACTAAAACAGGATAAGGCTCTTACATTACTAGGGGCCCTAGTTTGCAAACTCATGCTCTAGTGTCATACAATTTGATGCTTACGGCTTTCAAAAGCTTGTTTAGAATTCAGTGGGTACTTATAAATCCATCGCATTATTCTCTCACCCCCAAGTCCTTTGAAGTTAATATTTAGGTTCAAACCAGCGCACAAGCAGCAGTCCTCACCAGACCTGACAGCAGAGGAGTGGTTCCCTCCCTGCCTGTGGCTCTCCTGGTGGGTCAGATGGGCCATCTCCCAGACTGTGAAGCCCCAGGGGAGCCATCCTCTGGCCTTGAGCAACTCCACTGCTACATTATTTACCCACATGTCAAATCTGTTTACACAGTGATTCCAAAGGGCCTTGCTTGTGTTGGCACCTGCCTTTGCCAGACCATCGCTTGTTCTCGGCTCCAGCCAGTCAGGTAACAAGCCAGAAAGCCACGCGAAAGGAAAAATGCTGTGAAACTAGTCCTACTGTCCTCCCAGGGCAAAATCTGCCAGTTCTTAGTGGTCAGGTCCTACTTTCCCAAACTTGGCTCCTTGGAGAGTATGAAATAAAGCAAGTTGAATAGGAGAGTTATGGATATCATCTCTCATATTTGGTCACCTCAAGCCCCCTTGTAGCTGTTGTGTGCAGTACTCCTCCAAGGAAGGGGATTCTTGAATGTTCCTTAGCACCGCCAAAATGCATGTGCGTGGGGGTTCTCCTGCTCTTGGAATAATCAAAAGGAAGCTCAGAAGTAATGGTGCTCATATATTTTCATGGACGCAAGAAGGGCAAATGGTGGGTATTAACGTCCCCCAATCAGTCTACTTTCTTCCAAGGAAGGAAGGAAGTTCTTGTGTGACTGCTCTGTCTGGGAGGGTAGTGCAAAATGTTTCCTAAAACGCTAGGACGTGGCTTTGAACACGTCCCACCATTAAACCAACCGTAATACAGAGTAAAAAGCCAGACCAGGCTTTCATAGTGGAACTCGAGATGTGATCTTTTCAGCCTGTATCAGGGTTGTCTCAAGTTCTCTGGCTGTGAACTTCAACTTATGTATAATTTATTGCTCATGAGGAGGAGCTAATTTGGAGTTATTATATTTTGTCTTGAAGCTGATATTTGAGGGAAAAGGAGAATCGTGGCCCACCCACTCTAGGCGTTTGCCAACGATAGATTTGCTTCTTTATCCTTAAAGTCAGTTGAGGAATTTTAGAGGGGAGAAGACAAATGCCGGTAGAAAAATGTTAACTTAATAAAACAGACTAAGATCAGATTTCTCTCCTTCTGGCCGCGTCCCTCCTGGAATCCTTTTGTTGACTTCTTGAAACTTCCTGTGATTTATAGGACCCCTTTCCTGTAGGCAGAATGCCTTTTGATTAAGAAGTGAACCACAGCTCTGAAACCACAGGGACAGCTGTTGTTTGAATTATCCAGAACACTAACTGCCATTTTCCACTTTGGTGTGCGAAGACACCGTGTTAGTACCCAAAGTTGCCCAAATGTGTTGTCTAGGCAACTGTTCTAGGCAACCATTGTTCCCCATTTTGAACCTTTTGACCTGCAGATGTTTTTTTAAAAAAGAAGGTCTTTAAATTTCTTAAATGGATGGGAGTAGGAGAGTGGTGTTCTACCCCGGTACATTCTCAATTTCTTCCCATCCTAAAATTCTGTAAGACTCTGGAATCCTATCAATAGCATTTCAACTACCTAGAATGGTAATACCAAGGGAGGGATCAGGGGGAACTCTCTTCCTAGAGGGTCCTGTCAGGGTCTGGCGTGGTTGGCGTAGCAGTGGGAATGGACAGGGTATGTGTTGTTTGAAAACGAAGCAGTGATTACACCTGTTGCTCATATGTTTGATGTAGTTTTCATTTCAAATAACATTAAGACAGTGTGAAATTTTCTTTTTTTTCTTTTTTAAAGATTTTATTTATTTACTTGAGTAAGAGAGAGAGAGCAGGAGCAGTGGAGAGAGGCAGAGGGAGAGGGTGAAGCAGACTCCTTGCTGAGCAGGGAACCTGACACGGTACTAGATCCCAGGACTCAGGGACCATGACCTGAGCCAAAGGCAGACACTTAACAGACTGAGCTACCCAGGAGCCCCAAGAGAGTATGACATTTTCATTTGTTGAAGAGAGGCACAAGGGAAGATGGGATGCAACATACTCATGGAGACCATGACCTACAAGTGAGGCCAGGTCAGGCCAAGAGGGCACTGAGTATCTCTGCTCTGAGCCCCCTTTGGGTCTCTGAAATGCCTAGAGCTGCCAGTGTGGAAGCCCTTTCTTTGAGATGTGCCACAAAATCAGAAGAACTTAGCAAATATACTTGTGGCACCTGGAAGGGGAGACAGAGTGAGGTGTCTCCACTCAGGAAAGTAAGAAGATCATCATATTATCAGTGCTTGGGAAGCAAATCACAGCAACTGGGACATGGGGCAGGCAGGCTTTGATAAAGAAGGAGGTCAGAGTCTAGCATTAGGGTTGGCAAACTACAGCCCATGGGCTTCTCTGGCTTAGTGCCTTCTTATAAATAAAGTTTTATTGGAACACAGCCCTCCTATTTACTCGCACATTGTCTATGGTTGCTTTTGCTCTCCAGTGGCAGACTTGAATTGTTGCAAGAGAGACTATACGACCTGGAAAACTAAAAATTTATACTATCTTGCTCTTTATAGAAAACATGTGTCAACTCTTGCTCTAGTGAATAGGTCCTGGTCATAGGAAGATGTCCCAAATGGCCCTGAGATGGGAAGACCAGACATAGAGAGCACACGAAAGCACCGTGCCCAGGGGTAGGTGGGACACAGGAGAGGGGGAGAAGCGTGCCCTGTGTGCCCCTTGTTTTTTTCTTCCTTTGAGTTCTGTTACTTGAGCTTCTCTAGTTGTAAGCGCAAGGTAATGTCAAGGTTTAGTAGCAAGGAGTGGTTGATAGGGTAACTGTGGGCAAATTCATCCCTTGTCTATTTGCTGGCACCCACACACCTGTGGATAATGAAGATGGAATCCAGCCTAGAGCTTGGGCGAAACCCTGCATTTAACACGACTGCAGGAAGGGCAGGTGACTCATATGCTGAGGTCATTGTTCTGTTTGAAAAGAAGCAATGGAAGGTACATTGGAGCAGAAGTGTCCCCCATAGCTATTCTCCAATAGTCCCAATCAGGAGCTGCGTACAGGCTCACACCTGCTCAGCCTCAGTGAGCTGATAGCTAGGAGGTTGATGTGGGGTTGTGGGAACATGCTGCTCCTTGGCCCCAGCCAGCATCGCTCAGAGTCAGGCTCACACGGAACCTGTGACCTTGCAGTAGAACGGATTGTGTCTGGAGTGTTCCTGGATAACACCAATGGGGACGGCATGTAGAGTTCTCAAGAACTCCTTCCAGTGATGTGGGCCAGTGTGATCTGTTCTGAAGATGCCCTTTCCTGGGCTGGGTTGGAGAGAGGAATGCACAAGTATCAGAAGCAGGTTTTCCTGGCCCACCTCCTTTTAATTTATGTTCTAGTACTATCTGCTGAAACATAGCAAAGCACCACGAGAAGGAGGCAACCATTGTTCACTGGCTCCCACAGCAGGTGGAATCTCTTGGTGTTTCCATGCCTGCTGGAATGAGTTTGAAGTGGGCTCCTCCCTCCTGACAAAGGCTTGGTAACCTCAGGGACAGGGCTGGGGGTGTAATCTGGGTGGAATTCTCCTGTTTATTCCTTTTGGATTTTTCTAGTTATATTTTTGGGTGCTTCACAGTAGAGCTAGCCAAAGGTCATTTTTTTGACCTAATAAAGGATTACGTTGCAGAACTTCTGGACCTCAGTCCATTACTACTATCCATTAGCCAGGGAAATGGGATGGGAATGGGGAGAAGTATTTAAAACTTAATTTGGTTGAAGACTGTTCCCCAAATCCCCCAATTTGTAAGTTTATTCTTTCTTAAAGACAGAGCTGGATATCCACCCAGTAGTGTGCATTCATTAAAGTCATGTGAAGTTTGAAGCCCCATCAGCTCCTTTACAGCATCATCTTGCCTCCTTCCGAGAAATTCTCTTTTGAGGGAGGGGCATCCTGGTCTTGAGACAGTTTTTCTGTTGGAGTGGGAGTTCTGGTCTGTGTCATCTCTGTTGTCTGCCTTCCTTTTAAAAGTATGGTTTTACAATCACTCTATTAACCTGGGGACTGGTCCCCGTGCCATCTTTGGGATATGTCTCCTGTAAATCAGACCACTTGGTCCTGGCATGTGTGACCCCATGCAGATCCAGCAGCACCCTGACTGCCCCTCCCTTCTCTCCATCTCTTCTGCAGTGGCCGTCCTCTTGGCATAGAATGCCGATCCTCTTTTGGAATAGCTTCAAGGCCAAGGCAGGTTCCTGGTCCAGAGATATTCCAAGGGTCTGACCACTAGAGTGACATGGTGTGACAGGAAGCACCATGGCCTAAGGAATAACAGCCTCTTGCCCCCGAGATCCACTCTCTAACCGTTAGAGTTTAAAATGAGTTCAGTTTCCCTTTTCTGCCAAACAGAAGTAAGGGTGCCCACCTGGTCTGTTCCATATGATTTCCAAACACTATAGTTTCTAATAAAATACACTGGAGAAGGCATCAAATGCAGGGGAACAGAGAAGAAAGTATAGACAGTTTCACGGCAATGACAAAGGAGGTTAGTTCTAGGACAGCCCCTGAGAAGGACCTGGACACGGAGATCTGCGTCAAGGGCCAGATGCTGCTGTATCGGGGCGAGATTATCACTCCTTGAACTCTGTGGGCAATATAGCTCAGCACAGTTGAGCAGAACAGGGAACAGGTGCTCTTTGGTGCTTTTATTGTTTTGTTATGTGTGTAACACTCTCCGGTCGGAACAAAATAAACACGTAGCCTGGTTATTTAATAACAAGGAAAAGGCCACTCACCAAACCAGGGTGAAAAGGCAAATAGAAGAGGAACAAACACTCTCCTTTGACAGGTGGCAGGTACCGAGAGGGGCAGGGTCCACCAGGGTATTAGGGTGAGGGGTTTCTCAGCAATAAGGAACTTTCTAAAATCAGTGTCTGAAGCCAAGGGCATTGCTGCGTATTGAACTGGCCTGTTCAAGGCCATGGCAGCCATGACCCTCCATGGGAAGGTGGGGGTCCTATCCATCTGGGCCTGGGGGAGGTTCCAATGAATTGTTACAGGCGAGGTGATCTGAGGGCACCTCTGAGTTATGGAGTAGAAGCCTTAGTTCCAGGGAGTTAGGGCGAGCCTGGAGAAAAGAGGGTGTGGCCAGGGGGAAAAAGGCAGCTGAAAAGAAGGTGGCTGCTGCCTTGAGGCCCTGCCAGCTGTGCGACTTCCTTCTGTGGGCCAGCTGGGCACGGAGCAAGGGTCGCTGGGCAGAGCACCATGTCTCCAGAGCCTCCTGGATTTCTGTTGTTTGCCTGAGCCCTGGCAATCATTGGTCTGGGAAAGGGCTGCCTTCTTGGGGGAACTTTCAAAAAGAGTTTGATTATTTTTTTCTTATTCTGTGATTTGGATGATTTTGAAAAGCATGTAGTCCCACTTGCACAGCCTGAAAACTCACGCTGGGAGGGGGTGGTTGGGAATCCTAGAGCATCTCCTTCCTTCTGCACTCATTTGTTACGGGGCTGATAGAAGAACTTCCAAGCCACAGGTGCAGCTCCCATTTTTTTAGGCCTGGATACTTCTCTCCTGATCTCCTCGAGAGCCGTTTACACTTGCTGTTGGCATTGCTTTGAGCTGTCCTGGTAAGAATACAAGCTCCTTCAGAAGTCTGCCCTGAAAGTTTATCTGTGGAGTAACTGGAAACAACTTCCTCTAGGAGGGGGCATAGACACACACAGAGAAAAGACAAGGCAGGTGCTTCTATCCCATTTTACATACCTAGAAGCCAAGACTTGGTCAAGGCCAGTGCCTCATTCTCATATGCAGTCTGATGGGGGCACATCTGAACCAGTTCTGACCACTGTGGGGCTCTTGCTTCCTGAAAGATGGGAAGAAAAGTGAGCCAGAGACTCTAGAGGGGCAGCGTTTGTCCCCACAAATACTCATGGGCCCAGGAGGTAGAGAGCCACTGTGGCTGTAGGCACCTGAATATTTATTGACTTGAGTTTCATAAAAGATAAAAATAGAAGAACCCAGAACCTCTGCATAATCTTAATAATAACAAACCATCTCCTGACTGCTTTTCTTCCCATCAAAAGAAGGGATCTGGGAAAGCAGGAGGTTTAGATGAGTTTAAATCAGGCTTGGACAAAAAGTCAGGGTCAGATTAAGCAGTCACTAGCTAACTAGCTCATATAGGCAGCCGTTAAGGATTAGTAAAATAGATAGCAAATTGTGACCGAGGTCAGTCTGTTTTCAAAAGTACCTGCAATTTACCTGCCATATTTGCTAAAAATACAGTTTAAATCCCAGATTCCATTCTTTCCTGTCAGTGCTCCCAGAGCACACTGGCCTTGGTGCTCCCTGGGAAGCTTAAGAAACAGTACTTTAACTTACATGCAAAAATAAGTAGACAACTTGGAAAAGCAAGAACTTGCCTCCGGTTGACATACATGATTCTTCCAGGTTACGGGAGGAGAGGGAATGGTGGGCATCTTCTCTTCTCCGGCCTGCTACTGCTCAAGCTTCTGGCTGAGGCACATGCACAGGTCTATCTGTGTAAGATGTGGAAGGGCTACGCAGATCCCTTTCTTTTGATTTCCTTCATCTGGGCAGCTGGGTTGAGAAGTTAAACTGATATCTGATCTCTAGATCTTTCCTCCTGTTTTTCCCCCATAAGATAAGATCCCAGGGGTGAGGGTTGGAGAAGAGGAGCTCCACTTGGGCCCCCTCTCAGCTGCCTGTTGCAGACCATCTTGTCCAGATTCTTTGTGGTGGGGAGTTGTTGCATATAACGAAGAGGTTTTGCACCCTTGTTCTGCCATTGCTCCTTTTACAGATAGTACACACAGTAACCCTGAAAGGAGGGCAGCTGATGGGGAAGGAGATGGGGTGTCCCATGGGGAGGGGGATTGATGAAGGCAGATGGAGGGAGCTTGACCAGAGAAATGACCAGGGAGTCTGATGGGGCAGGGGAGTGGGGCAGTGGCAGGGCCTTCGGGAGAGGAAGGCTGGGGCCAAGAGGAGGGTCCTGGTTGGGATGGGGCTTGTGGGAGGGTCACAGAAGGGGAGGGAAACCAGTAAAGAGGGAACAACTGGAGAGGGGGGCTTATTGGCAGGGTTGGACCTGGTTATTTCCAAGACTCTAATCATAGCAGTATCAAATTCTGTCAAAAGCTCCCTTGTAACCACACCATTATCTTTTCATAAAAGGTAAAATATTTCAATCTCTAAAAAGCCCTGTAGTGCCTGACCTCCCTAACGCAGGGCCTGTCTGAAGTGCCACCACCACCCCCTGTCACCTGGTAAGAGCTTGTGCTACTTAGAGGTGAGACCTCTAAGGAAAGGAGTTCTATGAAGCCTGGAGTCTAGAAACTGAAAAAGAAGGAGACAGTGGCCATTACGCCCACTGTGGTGGAAAGCGCATGACTCTCCAGCATGATGCGGGGTCAGAAGACTCTCCATCTTACTCAACCACACGTATTCTCAAACATTTGGGTCTTTTTTGAAGATCTCGTGCAGGGTAGTGGGCACACCAGAATACGTTCAGATGCTGTTTGCCACTTCTACTTTTTGGAAGTAGATTTCTGCCTAGGTTGCACTTTCCAAGGCTCAGACCCTGTAACAACATGGTCTATTATACATGGAATAACAAAAGGGAGCTAATAACAGTTCATTTTAAAATGACAATTACTCTTTTTCATTTAAGAATGATGACTACAGGGGGGCGCCTGTGTGGCTCAGTGGGTTAAGCTGCTGCCTTTGGCTCAGGTCATGATCTCAGGGTCCTGGGATCGAGTGCCGCATTGGGCTCTCTGCTCGGCAGGGAGCCTGCTCCCCCCCCCCCCCGCCTGCCTCTCTGCCTACTTGTGATCTCTGCCTGTCAAATAGATAGATAAAATCTTAAAAAAAAAAAAAAAAAGAATGATAACTACAGGGGCACCTGGGTGGCTCAGTCAGTTAGGCATCTGACTCTTGGTATCGGCTCAGGTCATGATCTCAGGGTCATGAGATCGAGCCCCGTGTCAGGCTCTGCATGGAGCCTGGACATGGAGCCTGTTTGGGATTCTCTCTCTGTCCCGCCCTACTCTCCTTTTCTAAAAAAAGAAACAAAAACAAAAACAAAAAAAAAACCCAAACAAAACAAAACAAAAGAGTGACCACTGTAAAAAAGTAGGGATACAGATCGTTTTGACTTCATATGAAATACTTCTGAAGTTAGTAAAAAAAACTGACAGAATATATTTTGGATTGGAAAAATGGATGATATTTAATTGTCATATTATGCTGCTCTTTAGGAAAGTACTCATGTTTCTACCACAGAAAGATACTCTGATTTTTATCCCCTAAGAACTGAGTTTGGGAAATCTGGTCTTTGTTGTATGTGATAAGGTCATAGTGGAAGCTGTGGTCAGTTCTTCATGAAGCTGCATGATTCCCCAGACAGAATCGAACAGCCCACACCCTACCTTCAACATCCATAGACCTCCACCTCCCTCTGGCCACCAGAGCTGCCCTCAACATGGACATCTCAGACCTGACCATTTACTATGCTCTAGAAACTTCTCCAACACCCCTCCAGGAACAAAAACTCATTCCAGCCTTTTTTTTTTGGTCTCTATCCCATATCTGGCTTCCCACCCCTGAATACTTTCTTCTCCTGCCATCTACACACTCAGCTCCCTGCTAAGTTCTGAAAACCCTCCATCCTTGACACAATCCTGATCACCAGTCCAACCTAAACATGAATTATGGTTCTATCAAAAGAGTTTTCTGCTCCCTAATCATCCTCTTGTGCCTCCATTGGAATAAACCTTTGTTCTCGTCCTTCTCTGTTTGGAGGTTGGACCAGGGAGAGAGGTAGTTCAGGTCAGATGGCATGAGATGGCGTGTGCTAGGCTCAGCTCCTGTCCTCTGAAGGCATGGCAGTTAGTATCTTTGAGCAGAGGAGAGTCATCCTAGTGGTGGTTGACTGAGGACTGAGAGCCAGTCCCTTGGGTATTTCCATTACCTTCCTGCGCATCCTGTCCCTGCCACTGTCCAAAACTTATGGCTGGGAGCTGTTGACTTTGATCGGCAGGCTCAGCACAACTTCAAGCCCTCAGAGCCAGTCCCAGCCCTGTATTAGGGTGAATGGGTGGGTGGGGAGACTGGAGACCCAGATTCCAGTCTTCAGATCCTATTTCTCCCAAAGATGGTACCTTATTTCCCTACCAGTTCCCTGTTTATGTGGGTATGGACATCCCATCTTTGAACTGGAATATTCAAATGAGTTCTTTCTCTGCCTGTTCCCACATCTGCTTGAATTACTGACCCTCTCAGACCCTCAGAGACAGAGTTGGGATGTGAGCTCCTAGAGCCCTTTTGTCTAGTTATTATTATTCTTCACCCAAGCGGGGGTGACTGCCTGGTAAGGAGTTCTGTCCCAGGGGCTGACGGAGGCTCCCGGGGAAGAGGCTGGGCCAGGATGGGAAATAACTGAGGGTGGCTGGACCTGAGTCCATCTGAGGGGGGAGATGATGGAGCAACAGTCTTTGACGTTGGAACAAGGGCCAAGTGTGAGGCTCAGAGCAGTGTTGAATCAGAGCTCAGGAACATGGGAAGGCAGAGGCGGGTGGTGCTATGAGGGGAAATGGTTTTGGAATAAGGGCTACAAACAATGAAGACGCAGAGTGTGTATTTATTGAGTGTTGGCCTGATGGTGAAGGAGGGGCTGCCTAGTCCATCCTGCTTATCATACCTCTCACTGACTCATCTTCAGGTTTGGATTTACCATTTGACCCACATGTAGTGCCCATTAGCAGAGCCTCAAGGGAGAGCTCTTTGAGACCCGGTGCCTTTAGTTTGACTCAGAACATAACATTTCTTCTTCTAAGAAAAAAACCTTTTAGGTAGGCTTTCCTCTACACACTGTGACTGAGAAATCCTTACTGAATTCCATGCTGATTTCAGACTCTTTGTCATCCTGGAATGGGAAGTAACCTCTCCCAGTCCGGCGTTTGCCGATAAGTGGGGAGCATGGCTCCTCTTGGTCCTTTTGTGGCCTCAGGGCTGAAAAATCCCCCTTCATATTTTAAGTGGGGGAGGTTGAGGATCTTCCTTGCATATTGCCAGACTCTTGCATCTGCCAGGCATTTTCCTTGTGCAGTCTCGTGGGAACGGGGAGAAATCTCAGCACCTCTGACGCCGGGAGGATAATGGAGCCCTTGATCATTTGAAGAAGTCTGCAGAATGTCTCTTGCCAAAACTACCTCGTGAAAGGCTGCCCTCTAGAATATGCTGTTCCCTCAAGCCCTTCTATGCTGCCCTTTTTGACCTTTGACCTCATAGCCCCATAGTGGACGAGTGCCACTACTTGTCCATTTACACCCCTAACCTTGCTAAGTTGCTGGGAGTCGCCGGTCTCTCAGGGAAGGCAGAAAAACAGGACTGAAGAAGAGGAAGCGTGGGGCAGGTGAACACCCGAGCCACGCCAATAAACCGTCCCCACTGGGTGGCTCCGTGTCCTATGTCCAGAGCACTTACATCCCAGGGATGTGAAACCCACTTCCTTCCTTTTACCAGCCTGGCTTTGCTTTTCTGCTGTAGAATCTGACATCTTGCTGCAGTTTTAACTTCCCAGTTCTACTTATGTTCAGTGTTTTCCCCAAAGGTGGCACATCATGAACGTATATGCCCAGCTTGCAACTGGCACCTTCTCGCATGTCCAAGGATGGTGTGTTTGTTTGTCATCCACACACTCAACAAAGCTGCGTGGAGAGCCTCTTCTGCTCTACGTATTTTTCTAGACTCTTGAGATACTACAGTGAGTGAAATCATTGTCTCTTCAAAAAGGAGAATAATAGATAACTTAAGCAATTAAAAGGGTGACAAATGGTAAGAGGGATAATGTGGGAAGCTGTGAAACAGGGGGACTTACTTAGTGTGGGCAGCTGGGGCAGGCCTTTCTGGAAGAGACTTTGAAACTGAGATGTAGAGATCGAGAAGTGTCCAGACAGATGAGGAATTGAGGAGTGTTGCAAGCAGAGGGAACACAATGGGCAAA
This sequence comes from Mellivora capensis, assembly GCA_004024625.1. NCBI lineage: Eukaryota > Metazoa > Chordata > Mammalia > Carnivora > Mustelidae > Mellivora > Mellivora capensis. The sequence continues at coordinate 210,390 of PISX010000686.1, forward strand.
CAGCTGGAGGAGGGAAACTGCTTGATGTGCAGAATTTGAGGGGAGCCAGTGGGCCTGGAGCATGGCTTATCCAAGAGAAAAGCAATGAGGTGTGAGGTCAGAAAGGTAGGCATGGGTCAGATCATGCAAAGCCTGGAGGGTAATTTTAAAATTTGCCCACACAAACTCTTTGGTACTCATGCCTTCAAAATGTAGATCCTAATTCTCTTCCTGTTAAGTGCAGTCTACACTTAATGGCTAGAATGTGCCAGAAGTGACGACGTGTGATATTCAAAATTAGGAGAGAAAAACACACTGTGGCTTCCTCCTTGTTTGCTCTTGGATCACTTGCTCTGGCAGAAGCCAGCTCCTCTATTCTGAAGATACTCATGTGTATCTACTAAGGAGATACACATGGCCAAGGTCTCCCACCAGCACATGTGAGTGCGCCATTTTGAAAGCCAGTTCTCTAGCCCTGGTCAGGCTCCCCCCAACATGTTGACCACAACCAGATGAGAGACAGAGCCAAACCTCCTAGCCAAGCCACTTCTTAAATTCTTGATCCACAGAAATTATGAGATAATAAGTGTTTGTTGTTGTAAGCTGCTAAGTTTGGGGGGGGGGTGGTTGGTTATGCAGCAACAGAGAACTGCTAGAGCTTCGTAGAAGAGTTTTGAGCATGGTAATTACATAATTGGATTGATTCTTTTGAAAGTATTGCTCTGGTTGCTGCATGAAGGATGATTTGGAGTAGGCCTAAAGGAGTAGATGAGGCAGGTGAGGCTGGATCACTCAAAATGCCTTTGGTTGGGGCGCCTGGGTGGCTCAATGGGTTAAAGCCTCTGCCTTTGGCTTGGGTCATGAACCCAGGGTCCTGAGATGGAGCCCTGCATTGGGCTCTCTGCTCGGTGGGGAGCCTGCTTCCTCCTCTCTCTCTGCCTTTCTCTCTGCCTACTTGTGATTGCTGTCAAATAATTTAAATAAATAAATAAAATCTTAAAAAAAATGCCTTTGGTTGTAAGTATCTGAAATTCTCAACCCAAAGTGACTGAAACAATAAGAATATGTGTTATCTCGTGTTTTATGTAGCTCAGGCATAGGGTGGCTCTCTGGTGAGTTAATGCAGAGACTCATCAGTATCATCAGTACCCTCCTCTTTGTATCCCTGCTCTGCCTGTCTTGGAGTGTTGGCTTTGTCCCCAGGAGAACGTGTCTTATTGGGACCAGATGGCTATTTGGATTCTAAGTGTCACATCTAGAAATGACAAAGTCCAGTTGAATCAAAGGCCATCTCTTCCTAAATGTCTCTTCCTAGGAGTGTGGGAACCTTTCCCAGAAACTCTCAGCAGGTTTTCTCTCCCATATCATTGATCATAATTCCATCACACATTCATAGTTAATCAACTCCTAGCAAGGGGAGATGACCAACATGATTGGCTCAGACTAGATAGTATGATGGCCGAGAGTAGGGTTGTGGCGAGACAGAGAGCGGTAAATGGGTGAGATGTATTTTGTAGAAGCCGGGAGGAACAAAAGAAGGTCTGTGGCATGAGCCACCGGGGGTATAAAAGTACCTTTTCCTAAACTGGGAAGCCTGGGGAAGGGAGCTTTGGGCCATGGGTGAAATAGTTTGTTATTTCCGTGGAAAGGCTCATCAGGCCCACTTTGCTAGTTATCATCATATATGTGAAGGATGCAGTACCTTAGCTTCAAAGGTGGATTCAGTACTGATACGTGTCTGACGCCATTACAGGCTGGCTAGGGGAGACAGTTCAGTGAGGGAGGCCTTTCCAACGAAGCCATAAATGCTGCAGTGATTTCTTTTTACTCATAGGGCTTGCTTTAATGATTATTCTTAAAGACATTAACTGATACTGTAAACGATGGCATGGCTTTCATTGGGTGTCCTTGGGTCATTTTCCGTTCATCGGACACTTTCATTAGCTCTTTTGGCGGCCAGACACACTATCTTAAAACTTCCATGAATAACAATAATGTGAGGACTTACCTCTAGGTGATACTTTCTAATTTAAAAGCTCTTTGTCACATTAATGGATTGATCCATAAATGTATAAAAGCTATATAAAAGAAACATCCTCATCACATTTTCATATCCTGTATTACGTTAAGTGCAGTTCAGACCAAAACTCCAGGGGACGACTTAGTTTGGCCAACATTTATTGAATACCTCCCGTGTTCAGGCAGTGTCCTAGATGTTCAGTCAATACCCATTGACTGTCGAATGAATGGACTTAGATGCGCTTGGCCAAGGAAGTGATGATAGGGCTACAGACCATAAAAAATGGCATTTTTCCTCTCTGGCACAGTTTCTTCTTTCTAGAAATGATGGCAAAAAATCACCTTGGGATTTTAAATCTGGGAATTTAAAAGAAAACTGCCAGAGATGAGATCTGTTGGAATCTTATTGGGTGCAAATCCTGTTTCTGTATAGGGTGGAAACGTGTCTACAGAGGTGTAAAAACTTCAAATCAATTTGAGATTTGGGGTCCAAAGAATGAGCTCCCAAAGCCTGAATATAAATTGTTGTGCCTGGCACAGAAAATGAACATAAATATTTATGTGAATATGTGAACATAAAAATTTATGTGTGAATGCATGAAATTCCCCTCCTGATGGAAGTTTTCCCGACCATTTAGCTCTCCTTTCCTGGATTCTAGCTGCCCTAAATATATGCTAAGGTCTTGTATAGGACTTAACTGTTTGAAGGCAGCAACTAAAATTGATAACAGTCTAGAAGATCCTTGCATCTAGGGACCCAGTCTCCTAGTTCCCCTAAAGCTAACCCAGAGGAAGGAAGTCCATCAGATAACCCAGAGGAAGGAAGTCCATCAGATACTGGCTTATCCAGTGCTCCAGGTTGGGGGCAGGTAGAAATTCAGGTAGGGCCCTTCTTCTGCTCCTCAAGTCCCCAGTAACATCAGACAGTGGTGGCTCATGAGGAGGATGTAAGGCTAGTTTCCAAAATAAAACTCCCCAGCTTCGAGAGGTTGCTTCCTTCATAGGCGGTGGCACTCAGCTCTGGGGCTATGTGGCTTTGTGTGCCATTGAGTAGTGTCATAAAATTGTCAGTGGTGGATGTGGCTTAGAACTGAAATTTGCTGCCAGTTCACACCCTCAGGAAATGCATAACGGATTTAGATTTGTGTGTTTTTAAGAAAACCAACAACCACCAAAGATGTGGAAAACGTTAAGCTATAACATGTGCTCTCCACCCATGAAGGATGGGAACAGACACTGATGGCAAAGAAATTGCTGGGTGGACAGAGTTGGAGGCAGGAACTTAGGACAGATTTTATCCTAGCAGAATTCGGGTTGCTGTGCTCTGGAAATTTGTGTGAAAAGAATCAGGATAAATGTGATCAAAATTAAGAAGATACTTTTGTGATTAAATATCTCTGGGACTGTTGAGCTCACTCCTTCTGCATTCCATAAAGACAGAGCTTAGGGTCCCAAGAGGCATTAAGTTTCACAGTATTTGCCATTGATGAGTGGTCCAGAACACAGAATGGTTTCCAATAGCTGGATTGTCAATGAACTGACAAGGTCAAGATGTGGTGCAGGGTTCCCATGGATCTCACTCTCCAGAGAGACATCCTTTGGAGAGAGAGCCAGGATGGATTATCACAGTTACTCTGGCTATCTCAGGCAAGTTAATTTTTTGAGGACCTCAGAGAACTGTTAGAAGGGCTGCTGGGATTTAAAAAAAAAAAAAAAAAAGGATCTGAACTCATTTAGGACTTTCAGGAAGGTTGTAAAAACTGTAACAGTAAGTTTCAACATATCTCTCACCCAGTTTCTCCTAATGTAACATTAGCATGTTATAAGGTAGTATAATGATCAGAACCAGGAGATTAATCATTGATCCTATACTATTTACTAAGCTAAAGGCCATATTTGAATCTTGCTGAATTTCCCACTAATGTCCAGGATCCCACACTGCACTTACGTACTCCTTCTGCTCGGGCTCCTCCAAGCTGAGACAGTTCCTCAGCCTTTTGTGTTCACAGCCTTGACACTTCTGAAGATTACTCATCAGCCATTCCCAGTTTAACCCTCAGTTGGGGCCTAGCTGAAGTTTTCCCATGATTGGGATGAGGTTGTGCATGTTTGGTGGAAGCCCACGGAAGTGATGCTTTATTCTCAGAGCATCCTATTGTGGGGTTCCTGATGTTGGTATGCCTTCTTACTGGTGATGTTAACCTTGATCTCTTGAAGGTGTGCTCGGCCAGCTTTCTCTACTACCTTTTCTCTCCTCATTAATAAATATCTTGGGGGAGATCTCATGAGACCAGGGAGACTCCGTTTCTGTACCTTCCACCCTCTAATTTTAACATCCACAATGTCTTATCTGCAACAACAATTATTATGCAGTTGGCCTGTTATTACTATGAATTTTTCTGTTTCCTTTTGTCCTTCTACATGTATTAATTGGGATTTTATTCTAAGGAAGACCAGTCTTTTCTCCTCAATTAGTTAATTAATTAATTAGTCAATATGGACTTGGTATATTTATTCTGTTCCGTAGTAATAATCCGTGTTATCCTTATTTATTTTGTGGCTCAAGTTGTTTCAGCTTAAGCCATTAGGAATGCCTCTGGCTTGGCTCTTCTGTTCCATCAACAAGCCCTTATCATGTTTTGAGCACTCCCTTATTTTCTGGCACCACAAGATGTTCCTGGCTCATCCTGCACTTTCTCTGCCCCAGCCCTGCAGTCGCTGGGTGACTTTTAGATGAGAGCAACTATGGAGCATCAAGTTGTCGCTCATTTAGCCTTAAATTCAGATCCACTTTATTCAGAGCTCCATGCATGGCTAGGAGGCTTGGTGGACTGTCATATGGCACCTGGAATCTGTCAAGGTATACTCAACGATCATTTTAATCACACATGAACACTTGAACCCACCTGTGAAGTTTCAAGATCTATTCACAGCACGGATGAAGGAGAGAGCCTGTGGCGTGGGAAGACCTGGTTTAGGGGCATCTCTACCACCTAACATCCATGTGTCCTCACGTGAGTCACACTGCCACCCTGCAGAGGGACAAGTCTGACTAAGCCTCATGGACTTTCTGTGGGGATCAAATGAACCAAGCATGAAAATGATTTATGAACTATAAAGTGTTGTAAAAATAAGAACCATTAGTGTCTGTGCTTCTATGACCACTTCTTCATTATAATCCTGGTGGAGTTGGAATAAGCCAGAAAGATCATCCCGTACGGCTCCCGTGCCTTATGGGGAGAGCAGGAGAGCCCGGACAGGTGAGGGGGGGTTGCCCGAGGCTCCAGTGTAGGACTGAGCCTGGCACTTAACCCTCGTGGTGCGTTCTCCTCATCATAACATAGATTTAAGCAACTTTTTCATCACCCAGCCGGGAAGGAGATACATGACTTTATCTTTTTAACACCTCCTTCCTTCTACCACAGAATCAGGTTAGACTAAAGGAACATGTTGCCAGGGTTAGCTTTAGGAATGTTGTTACTTTAAAATTTTTCTGTATTCATTTTTACCCCTTAGGCCTGGCTCTCTAAGTCGGGTAGAGCTAACTCATTTCTGTAAGAACCAGCATGAGATAAGTTATCTCTCTCCTCAGAAAATGACTCTGAACCTGGGTCTGGGACGTGATTCCAAGTCTGCTCTCTGAGGGGCACCTGCAGACTGTGGTAACGACTGACACTGGACACCTGCATATTTAGGAACAGGGATGTGATTGCCATTTCTGTTGCAGATGTTTGGGATCATGAAGACATGAAGACAGTCTCTGTGTCTAGAATATCAGGGAAGAAAGGGTTTTATTTTAAAAATCACACATATTTTCACAGTATCTCAGAATATGGCTTTTTTTCTTTCCTGAAATGTTTGTTGAGAAGGAAGTTGGAAAACTTTAGAAATGTTTGCTTTATTGGATCCCAATCTCAAAAATTTCCCTGTTAAAACCAGAAGTGGGCACCTGTTCTCCTATAGTGTTCAGCATCCCTCTTTCCATTAGACAATTGCTTTCCCATCTTGTATAGATCTGGGCAATCGTTGGTTGTGATGTCCTGTCTCTCTTCTGATGCAGGTGTGGATACATGACCACATTTTGCTAATCTTGGCATCCCGCCTTTGTCCATGGTCATCTGGTAGGACTGATCATAATATTTGTCCTCCTGGGTCCCACTGTACCTGAGCTGGACTGCAGGACTTCATAATCAAATAAACCAATAAAATTCCTCCTTTGCTTAAACCAACTGATTGGGTTCCTGTCTCTTGCAACCACCAGGTTCCAGACAAATTCCAGGTCCTTGTCTTAGGAACTGCCCATTTTCCTTGTCTGTTAAAGGCAAGCAATGAATGCATATTGAAAATGTAAGTACATCAGGGATAAATATCTCAGGCTTTTTAGTCCAAATATGTGAGCTTGTAGTTTCAAACTCTTTTCTTGCCCATTGGTCATTTATCAGGGTACAAGAAAAAAATGGGGGGATGGAACAGTTTATTTTTGAATTCTTAGTTAGCAGTGACATAACTCGAAGAACAAGAAGAAAGATAACAGAGGTATCTGAGTAATTCTCAAACTGGATAATTAGCCGGAATGGTTGACATTAACAGAAGTTGCACTGCTCAGGATTCTTTTGTTCAGCCAGTAGTTACAGTCTGTCTTATTTCATTACATCAGATTTTTAATGAGACGGGAAGGAGGAAAAAAAAAAAAAAGACTCATTTGAGGGAGTTCAACTACTTGCCAGACATCAGCCTGGGTGGTGGGCAAGACCTGTGTAGTCCCACCAGGCTTCGTGCTTAGAAAGGCCACGCTCTGGGTTTAATGCTCTGCTGTCCCCAAGTTGAATAAGTCCCACAGTTTCACTTTTCACTAGGCATTGGAAATTTTGTAGCCAGCCCTGCTAAAAACTTTGCTTTCTCTCTACTAATCCCCATATTAGCCCAAAGACACTGTGTCATTTGCGTCATCTTTCCAGAAGGAGAACAAGGGTAGATGACTGTCCCAAGGTCACACTGCAGAGCCAGGATCTGGACTCGTGTGTGTTTGGCACTGGAGCCTCTGAGCTTTCCTCTGCATCCTCTCTCTGTGCACAGGTAATAAGAGGGACCTTCAAGGATCTTCCTTTACTATCAGGCAGATGACATAAAAAGCATGAGGTCGAGTGAATTCAAGGATCCTCCAAATATGTGTAATTGGACTAGAAACTTCCCAAGTTCTTTTTATTCATTTATCTGGCCCATATTTTTTGAAGACCTAATACTGATCAAGGACTTTACACGCATTTATTCATTCAATAACAGATGTTCCTTGAGCTCCCACTCTGTGCCAAGCCTGGTTGGAGGTTCTAAGAGTAAGGCGATGAACAAGTCAGCAAGATCCCAGCTTTCATAGCCATTATCCATGTGTAAGAGAGGATCAGTGGGGGAGGGAGTGGAACTGACAACAAATGAGCTCACAAACTGGAGGATGTAGGGTGGGATCATCACAAGGAAAGAAATACACAGCATGTTTGAGGCAGTGTAAGCAGGGGCTCATCTCTCCACGCGGTGCTTAGTTATGCTCAGCCATAGCTGGAGACCCAGCCGCAGGGGAAACCAGCCTAAGCAGCTTTCTCGAAGAAGCAAGGGTCGGGGCACAGGGCAAGTGGGATGGGGGGAGGTCTCTGGGGCTGCAAACAGCTCATCAGCTCTCACTGATCCTCACCAAAGCTCATTGTGCGGATGAGAAAACCGAGACTTGGGGAGGTAAGGAAATTTGCCAGTGTCCCAGTGAGTGGGAGACTGAGAATGACATTCTGTGTCCAGAACCCGTACAGTGGAGCACTCCATTCTGGCCTCCTTGGAGCGATCAGAACTTGCAGGAACTTGTGTTAGATGGTAGCAGGCCTTGGAGGAGCAGGCACGCAGATCTGAACCAGGACCTCTCTGACCACATAAATACTTACTGCAAATCTGCATCACATTCTCCAGTCTTCTGGGTTGCTATTTTTAATTGCCCAGTGAAATTTGTTTCCCAGAGACCCATCCAGTCCTAGTGCAAGGTGACAGTTTAATTTGGGGTGACAGTGGGTATAGGCTCAAGTAGATGATCTGTTGCTCCTCACCTAGTTTAATGCCTCTTCCCTCGAATTTGGGGGTTCCAGTGCCCTGATGATCCCTGCTCTGGTAGAATGGCCATATGTCAGCCTGGGCCCACCTGCAGTTGGTGGGATGCTCAGGGCCCCCATCTCTGGTCAAGGAGCAGACCTGCTGCCACTTCAGACTTGAACCATGTTCTTGGAAAGCTCTGCCCCAGTCGCTAGGTGGATTAGGAAGCTCAGAGGGGCTGGTGATAAGTGTGACCTTGTCACCACATTTCACCAAAAGAATGACCGGAACGCCATCATGTTTTAAGTACTGTCGAAGAAAAAAATCTTTGCATTTGTTGCCTTGCCTGAAATTACTTTGGCTGGATTTTAAAACTAGTGCCAACTAATAATAATTATTATTATGGGCATTTAAACATAAGATGCCATCACTTACATAGTGAATATTAACATCATGCAAGATAATAAGATGATAGAGACCTTCAATGTGTACTTGCGATTTAGCTAAATGCACTGAAATTTGCATTTTTGTTTATTTCCAATCATGAATTTCAGTGCTTTGTATTAATTATTGGGCCATATTATTGCTTTATTTCTTTTGGCTATAAGATTTATTAAACAAAAGCATGACTAAAGTGTGATTTTTAAAGTATGTCATAAAAATCTCCATATCATAAAGCTAGATTGGATTCCTGGGTGTAAAAATTGCTATTTTTATAGTTTCATAAAATATTTGGCATTTGAAGTTACAAGGCTGTCTTAATGATAACAGCCCCAAGAACAGCCGTTTCTGACTTTTGGTGTAGAGAAAGTAAAGGAAGGAGCTCGGAGAGTTGTATACGTGACTCGTTCAGTGGCACACTCTTTCTCGTTTCTGGCATTATTCTTGGGTGGGTATGAGCTAAAATGTCCTTTACAAAATGTCCAATGTGTTTGCAAATATGTGGTCCAGTTTGGACTTTGTAAAGACAAGAGAGGTGTTTGTGCTCAGTTGTGGTTTTGGAGGTTGGGTGAGCGGCCTTCCTTTAAGAATGAACATTACGGGGACGCCTGGGTGGCTCAGTTGGTTAAGCGGCTGCCTTCGGCTCAGGTCATGATCCCAGCATCCTGGGATCAAGTCCCACATCGGGCTCCTTGCTCGACAGGGAGCCTGCTTCTCCCTCTGCCTCTGCTGCCACTCTGCCTGCCTGTGTTCGCTTGCTCTCTCTCTGACAAATAAATAAATTAAAAAAAAAAAAGAATGAACATTACAGGGCGCCTGGGTGGCTCAGTCATAGGTGAACCAGACCTATGGTTCAGGTCATGATCTCAGGGTCCTGGGATCAAGCCCCGCATCGGTCTTTCTGTTCAGTGCCAAGTCTGCTTTTCCATCTCCCTCTCCCTCTGGGATCTCTCTGGCTCTCACTTTCTCTCAAATAAATAAATAAAATCTTAAAAAAAGGGAATGAACATTTCTTGATGTTCCATCATAGAACCCCATGGACAACAGGTATATTTAATTCTAGGGGGTGGCGGTGGGTGGGGTCAAGGAGTAATATCGCTAAGGTATTTTCTTTTCCAATCCCCTCCCACCCCTGCCATTTACGTTCTTCTTGTTATTAGAAGGTCTGCTTTGCACGTGGGTGCCTGGTCCAGGCTGAAAAGAGATCATGCAAAACTCATCCCTGCTGAAGGGATCAGGGCACCTGCTGTCAGTAACACTGGCCAATTTGGGAGTGACACCTCCAGGCAGAGAGCAATCTTCTTTCTCTTCCTTCCCTATCTCTTTGGAGAGCCTCTTGCGCCTCACAGCTTTTCCTTAACGGCATCCTACGGATATTGGTGGTACCCCTGCTTTTATTTTGCTCTGTGTTGATGTCGTGGTGACCTTCTAGCAAATTACCACTACCCACTTGACCCAAGTTTCAAGTAATTATTCCTCGTTTGGCTACAATTACAGGCTCACACCAGACTTAACGCATGCCTGAACAGTTTGTAACAGCTCAGATTTGTGAGAAATGTCTAGTTGCTGGTTTTAACACGTGAGAATAGGCTCACCCCACGCCCGGCCCTGGTGCGGGTCATTGTTATGATCTCACAAACAATAGGACGTCTGAGCAAAGTGGCACCATCTCGGCTCTCAGCAGAGGGAGCGCACAGAACTGCTCTGAAACTCCCTCCCCAGCAGAAACTGGAATGTTCTGCTGGGCTTGCCCAATTAGCCACTTCGGGAAGCAAATTGGCAATAGCAACAAATTGGGTCAAAAATAATTTTCATACATATTTCCCAAGCTTCTTTCCTTCTCTCCCAGAGAAATGAAGGGAGAGGGGACGTACGATAAAAAATGAGGAATCTTCTTCTCCTGAGCGCCTAAAAACACACCTGCTCTGTAATTGCACAGACCAGGAAAACCGCTGTGCTCAGCAACCCTGGCCACAATTCCCAAATACCTCCGGGCTTTGTGCCTTTGTAGAGTGTCCCTGCTCATTCTCTTCAGATAATCACAAACTGAATCAGAATTATGCCCAGAGTGATTCTTTCCCACGGACTCTGCTGTTTTATGGTGTCAGATCAAGGTCATCTCGTGCTGTTGGTGTGCACGTGCTGATAGTACCCACATGCTTTCTGCTCCAAAGACAGTAGTTTTCTCTGATTAAATCATGTTCCTTTTGCTTTGCAAGTTAATGTCCAGGCAGGGACGTTGGGGTGGAGGGGATGCACCCCCACCCCAACTCCAAGTCGTGTAGGAGTTTCTGTTTCTGGGTCAGTGGATGATGTCTTCCCTTTGCCATGCCTGGCACACAGCCTTTGGTGGAGGCTGTCTTCACACTGACATGTTTGGTAACTCGAGGAAGAGACAGAGCAATCAGTTATCTGCTTCTCTATCGCTTAGCAAGCCTCGTGCCCAGAGTGGCCATCTTGAATTGATTGCTCCAGTGACACAAGTCAGAAGCAAGCTCCGTGCCAATCCTGCCTGCCAGCAGATGGCTCCAAATGAGGTCATTGTTTTGACAGTGTCACAAAAGAACCCCGAAGAGCCTGCACGGGCCCTTACGCGGTTGGATCATCCAGAACGGTTGTGAGATGAAAAATGGATTTGGACCAAAACTTTGGAAATGTGAACCACCACTGAGGGTCTCTCTCTGACTCCTCACATCCAGGGAAACCCCAACTGAGGCTGGAGAATATGGTTCTGATTCCCTCCTAGCCTCTCCTCTGCCCTGGGTGTTGGAACTGCTTGGGTGGCAGTGATGATCTGATTAGGGTAAGACAATTATCTCACACCTCGGTGATTACAGGCTCCATTGAGAAGCAACTTGGCAGCTCCGGGCTGATATTCTTGGAATACTGTGTTTCTCACCAATTCCAAGAGTGTATGTGTAGCAAGTCACGTGACCCCTCCCAGTACTATTGGAAATTCTAGAATTAAAACATCCTCTGGGACTACTTATCATTTGGGTTGGGAAATTGGGCAGGCATATATCTTTCCAAGTTGTTTTCTAGGATGACCACTGTATCTTGGCTTCCAGAATATGCATCTCTTGACAGTAACGCTTGCGTTGTTAGCCCTGATCTAACTTAACCATGTCTCTCAAACTTGCTCCCAAAGCTGGGACATCTCCCTGTTTCAGATCTGTGTGTTCAGCAGAACTGGGGCCAAGAGGCATCTCATTTTCCTCCTTGTCCTTGAAGTGGCAGAAAGAACATTGGGTTAGAAGTATGTTTTCTACCCTTAGGTTCTAGTTCTGGAAACTTGTGAAGGCAAAAAAATCAGACCTGGGGTCTGTATTGGTTTTCTACAGCTGCCATAGCAAAGTGCCATGAACAGGAAGTCAAACACAACAAAAATCTATTCTCTCACAGTTCAGGAGCTAGAAGTCCAAAATCAAGGGGTCCGCTGAGCTGGTTCCTTCTTGGGGGCTCTGAACAGAGGATGAATCTATTCTGTGCCTCCCTTCTGGGGGCTGCCAGAAATCCCTGGTGGCCTTGGCTCATGGAGGCATAACACTAGCCTCTGCCTCCCTCTTCACATGGCATGTTTCCCCACCTGCCTTTGTGTCCAAAGGTCTCTCTTCTTCTAAGGACGCCCGTCATTGAATTCAGGCCCACCTCCTCCGGCCTGACCTCATCTTTACTAATTACACCAGCAAAGACTCTATTTCTAAAGAAGGTCCATTCACGGGTACCAGGGTTGGGACTTGCCCATGTCTTCTGGGAGGACCTAGTTCAAGCCACTATAGGATCTGATTCACAAATCCATCCCTAGCACCAGCCACCCATGCCATCTGCCTGCCTTTAGCAGATCGTGGGGTTTCTAGGTCCATTTCCTTATCCATGGAATGAGAACACTTGACTAGGTGATCTAGTGTCGTGCTCACTAGGGTATCGTCCTGTTCAGGGTGTTGTCACACTTGTCGGGGTAGGGGGAAAATATCAACCCAGAAGGGACTCGAGTTTTCAATGTGACCCTAACGTTCTTTCAATACTTCACTTCCAGCCTGGACAATATTGGCGAAATCCATCCAATGCTAGGTCTTTGGACCCATGAGTGGGATTTTATCACAGGCGTGCACCACACAACTTTGGAGGAGCTAGCCTCAAATATCTACATTTCCCCCTTAACCTGGAGGGCTGAGAGGAAAACCCCTAGTTTCAGAAAGACATGCCAGGGTCCAGAAACTCACAGGTGTTCTAGGGCAGGGGTCCGGCCTCGCTGGCGTGCCCAGCAAGGAAGTCAGAGCTGAAAGCAAGCTCATGGCGGCCCAGCAGCATTGTTACCCAAGTGTCCCCCGCTGCCCCCCGCCCACACTGCTGTTTCCCTCTGTACAGTGATGCTTGTTTCTTCAGCGTTTTTTCTCATCACCCCACCTCCAGTTCCTCAAAGGACTTCCTTCCACACCATTGGTTTCCACCCCCATGCCTCTCCCCAGCCCGTTATTCATCATGGTGCTTCATTTATTCTAGGAGCTGCTCCTGGCACACGTGAGCCAGGCCTGCATGGGTGACGTGTGGACCACGCAAGGGTGACTGCTACATGGACGCTTTCTTCAAGGAGCTCGGTGCACAGGTGAGATGTCAAGGCACAATAGGCCAAGTGCAAGGATGGAGACATGCACAGGTAGGTGCTGAGTCTGAGCGACTAACCCAGCCCGGAGCCCAGGAAGACTTCCTGGGGGAGGAGACGGATAATTCAGGGGTACGGGGGAGTCATCAGTGATTTTGTTAGGAGGGTGAGCCATTCTACCCAGAGGGGGAAACAAGCAGACAGGAGGCGGGAATAGCAAGCTGAGTGTTGTGTGCAGCTTGTCGTCAGAGGGTGACTCCTATGCTCGCAGGTCATGAAAGCGGGGAGAGCCATGGACATTGCTTCCTGTCACACTTCAGAAGATGAAACTTCATCCTAAATCTGCTTATAAAGGGGAGGGCAGGGCAGGCTAACCCCAGTCTCCGTGTGCTCCCCACAACTCTCTGAAGTGTGTGCACAGCAGGAAAGAGTTTAAAATACGTGCTGTGATTGGTCTTTCTAGGTCTGGAGACCCTCACTGAAAAGCATCAGTTTGCTTCTGGACGTTACCCTGGGGAGGCTGGTGGACAAGCTAGAGGCAGGCCTACAACGCGCCCCCCTGCTGGGTGCACGGACCTGAACGAGATGCAGCCCATGGCAGGGGTGGTTGAGGAAACCGTCTCATCCTCCACCAGTTAAGAGTCCCCTTAAGGCCTTTGTCTGTCTGGCAAGCCTGTGGGGGTCAAGTCTGTCCTTGACCTCATCTCCTGGGCAGTTAATCTCTCCTTCCTTGAAGGCACCTTAGCTACTCTGTAGGGCTCTGCTCATCCCCAAAACCCTCCAGGAGAAATTAATAAGCACACCCCAGAGCTGGTGTTCTCTTGGTATTTTGTTCATACTATTAATACCTCACCATGGGCAAGGCTACTTAGACTTGTGCTTGACACAACTGTAGTGGGTACGATTGTTCTCTTGTATAATGCACCTGCAAAGCCTGTGAGCAGGAAGCTCTCAGGTCCGCCACTTTGGGGAGCGCGCCTGGGGACAGGCTTGGCTGCCACACTCTGTGTCCGCCATATTTACGCTGCTGCGTCAGCCATTGGCTGACTGAGTTTGGCAGGGATATAGACTGAGAACCATGGGTCTCCTCTGCTATGCAACATTGACTCCAGGGTATCCCACTAAATCTTTCTTAGAACTGCACACAGGCCAGGTCTCTTCCTGCCCAGCCTGCTTTCCTTCTAGCCCCTCTCCTTGGGGGAGTGGGGGGGGGACAGCTACATGGTGATCTGGTGATTCTGCTCACCTCCTCCAGCTCCCCAGCCCCCAGGAACTTGCCAGCACTGCTAATCCCATTGTGTCTGCTTCTCAAGGGCCCAAACCAACAGTCTCCCAGCAATCCCACTGAGAGGACATGTTTCTCCCCACTGCCCTAAGGTAGAAACTGAGGCTCAGAGGGGTTTTGAAATCAGGACTTCCTGGCCCCTCTTTCTGATCTCTCTACCTTGCCATGAGGTCCTATCTTTCCTGGGCACTTGTTCCTTATGGGGAGTTTTCCTTGTGTTTGTGTGTTCTTCCACCAGCCTCCATGATTTGTAGAGTCTTGGTCATCTTTGGAAGACCAGTTCCTAGCTCAGCACCCTACATAACAGGTGTTAAACAATTGTTAGCTGCATGAATGTATCCAAATATCTATTTACTGAGGCTTTCTGGTCCCAGTTCCTACAGAGAGCCTTGCTTTGTCCTCCCTCCCCGCAGTGATAGCTCTGTCTTGGACCCCCATGCACTTACAATGCTCACCATAGCAGGGACTTCACTGTTCTCAAACAGCCCATGTATTCTCTTCTTGGGTCTCCAAATGGAGGCATTCAGAGTTTAATCCTTGAAAGCAGAGACAGTGTCTGCTTCTTTAGTATCCCACACACCACCAGCTGGGGACATCTAGTAGACATTTGACCAATACTTTTTGATTGACTTTAACTCATTAGTTTTTAAACTTTGTTACCCATTTTCCCTCTGTCCTTACCCCCACCCTGAGGTAGACTATTGGATTCCAAGGGTCTTTCAGCTTCTGGGATCTGTTCTGTTTTGGTTTTTCTTTATGCT
The DNA here is from genome assembly GCA_004024625.1 of Mellivora capensis. NCBI lineage: Eukaryota > Metazoa > Chordata > Mammalia > Carnivora > Mustelidae > Mellivora > Mellivora capensis. The sequence continues at coordinate 225,547 of PISX010000686.1, forward strand.
CTAGGACATACATTCTCAATGGGGGCAATATTGTTCTGAAAGGGGCGAAAGTGAGTTCTTGGAAGATGAAAAAAATCTAATTTTTTTAATGTATAAAGCATAGGTATACATTCGGTAATAAACAGATGTACAGTGTATCTATCGTATTAAGATTTTATGGGGAAAAGATCCTGGAATAAGCCCGAGAAAAGTCTTGTGGGAAGTGATTCAGGAAAAAAAATTGCAAACGTTCTTGGTGGAGAGGTGGGTGGGATGGCAGGGCAAGAATGGGGAGAGAAAAAAGACTGAGTAACACAAGCCTAGGTAGGAGTTAGATGGGACCATGGTACAGGGGCCATGTCTATCTTGTCCACTAGAACGTTCCCTGGGAACCCGGCACAACTTATGGCAAAGGGCCCATAATCTTTATTAATTTACATTTATTAGGGGATTAATTTATCGATCTTTATTTATGGAGTGGATGAAGGACTGACAGAGCTGGGGAGACTTTTGGAAATTTTGCTGCATTTTGTTCTACCTTGGAGTAGTCTATTTTAAAAAATGCCCATCACTATTTTCCCTTTCCTTTTTTTTTCTTTTTTTGAAGATATTTCTTAGAGCAATTTAATGTTCACAAGAAAATTGAGAAGAAGGTACAGGTATATCCTTTCTGCCCTCTGCCCCAACACAAGCACAGCCTTCCACATGGTCAGTATCAGTGAGGAGAGTAGGACATTCGTTAAAACGGATGACCCTACACTGAAACATACTCAACGCTTGTAGTTGACATTAGGGTTAACTCTTGGCATTTAGACAAATGTATAATGACATATAATCCACCATCACAGTGTCCTACAGGTTATTTTCAGTGCCCTGAGAATTTTCTCTCTTCTGCCTGTTCATCCCTACCTGTCACCATCGCCAAACCTTTGACGACCACTGACTTTCTTACTGTTTCTTTAATTTTGCTTTCCCCAGGATGTCATAGACTTGAAATCACACAGTATGTAGCCTTTTCAGATTGGCTTCTTTCACTGAGGATATGTCTTTAAGGTTCTTCCATGTCTTTTCATGGCTTGACAGCTCATTTCTTTTTTTGTTTTTCTGTTTTCTATTAATGTGTAATTAACATACAGGGTATATCAGTTTTAAGCATACCATGTAATGATTCAGCAATTCTATTCATTAGCCAGTGTTCATCATGATGAGTGTATGCTTAATCCCCTTCACCTATTTAACCCACGCCCACCCATCTCCCTTCCGGCAACCACCACTTTGTTCTCTACATTTGAGAGTATGGTTTTTTTTTTTGGTTTGTCTCTTTTTTTTTCTTAGTTTGTTTTGTTTCTTAAGTCCCACATATGAGTGAAATCATAGGGTCATCTCTTTTTAGTGCTGAATGATATCCCATTGTTTGGATGGACCACAATTTATTTTTCCCTTCCTTTACCAAAGGTTATGTTGGTTGCTTCCGAGTTTTGGCAATCAGTAATAATGCTGCTATAAACATCTATATTCAGGTTTTTGTGTGGGCAAAACTTTTCAGGTTGTTTAAGTAAAATATCAAGGAGTATAACTGTTGAATTCTTATAATTTTATAAGAAACTGTCAAACTACTTCACAAAGTAGATGTACCATTTTGTATTCCCACCAGCAATGAATGAGAGTTCCTGTTGCTCCACATCCTTGCCAGCATTTGCTCTTGTCAGTGTTCTGGATTTCGGCCATTCTAATGGGTGTGTAATGGTATCTCATTGTTTTAATTTGCAATTTCCCTGATGATATGATACGGAGCATCTTTTCATATGCTTGTTTGCCCTCCTATATCTTTCTCGATGAGGTGTCTGTTAACATCTTTGGCCCACATTTTAGTCAGGTTATTTGTTTTCTTATTGTTGAGTTTTAAGAGTTTGTAAATTTAAAATAACAGTTCTTTATCAGATGTGTCTTTTGTGAAAACTTTCAACCAGTCTGCAGCTTGTCTTCTAATTCTCTTGATATTGTCTTTTGTGAAGCAGACTTTAAGTTTACAGAGGTCCAGCTTAACTATTTCTGTGGTAGATTATGTCTTTCATATCCAAAAAGGCATCGCCCTATGAAAGGTCCTCTATATTTTCTGCTACATTATATTCTAGGAGTTCTATAGTTTCGTGTTTTACATTTAGGTCTAAGATCCATTTTGAGTTAATTTTTAAGAAGGCTATAAGATTCATCTTTTCATGTGGACAGTTAGTTGTTCCAGAACCATTTGTTAAAAACTATCTTTTTCCTTTGTATTATTTTTACTTCTTGGTCAAAGATTAGTTGACTATATTTATGGAGGTTTATTTCTGGTCTCTCTACTCTGTTCTATTGATTTATTTGTCTATTCTTTCACCAACACCACACCATTTTTATTACTGTAGCTTTATAGTAAATCATGAAGTTGGGTAGCTCAGTACTCCAACATTGTTCTTCTCCATTATTGTGTTGGTTATCCTGAGTCTTTTGCCTCTACATAAAATAACTCCCTGGTGCTGAGTATGGCAACATGATTTGTCACTTAAAAAGCCAACTTTTGAAATGAAGTTATTTATTGATCATTCCTCCAAATTCAATGGCATGGTAGGAAATAGGCAGGAGAAATAAAAGTCTATTTGTAGAGCTTAAAACTTACCCAAGGCTGCAAGGTACATTTCCTGGCACTTTCAGACTGCAGATATAGAGCTCAGGACAGGATCTTTTTTATGCTGGAGTTCTCTTTCAGTCTGGATTCTCTCAGGAGAATGGAACAAATCTAAGTATTCCAGGAATGAAGGCTTCAAGCTAGGAATTAGGATGTATATGAGTATTGGAAGAGCTAGGATTACAAAGGTCAGAAAAGTTGCTGCAGAAAATCAGGAAAGCTGTAGCCAGAAGGTTGGCAAAGTAGACACTAATGACCTCAAAAGCTTCTAAGGAAACTGCTATGGTTCTTAAGAACTCTACAGAATAATCTTCTACCAACTGGCTTAATCTGCAGTGACAGAATGGGTGATTCACAAGCACTGGCTGAGAAGCAACTGTGGAGCTCAGATCTGCTCACATGTCTGCTGACACAATCTCCAGAGAAGAATGGCCTCTGCTCCTCACAGGTCTCATTGGCAAACCCTGACTTGGAACCACACCACAGAGGGATTCTGAGAACTGTAGTTTCCCAATCTTTAGAAGGGTGTGGCAGGTGATACCATGTTGATAAAAGGCTATTTCACTCCAGCTGGTCTCCAAGGAGGACTTTTACACCATTATTCTTTCTGGTGTAGTGATTACAGGCAAACTTGACTTACAGAGAGTAGGTCTAGGAGCATCTCTTCTGCAGGTTATTTTCTCTTCCAGTGCCATGGTCTCCCCTAAAAATTCTCCTTGCCTCCTTCCTTCTTAATCCTGTCACAAGGAGGCCCTCATCTACTTGCCTTGGGTTTTGCTTAATTCTTAGCTGTGGGATTATTCACTAAGTGGTTACTCATCTTTTTTTCTGAGAGGATGATTGATGCCTTGCAGGGCACCTAGCATTGGTCACATAGTAGGGCCTCAGTAAAAATAAGTTCCTTTCTTCTCTATACTAGGTATTTGATGGTTTTGTCTATCCATTACCCATTCATCTATCTGTGGGTCATAGTGGCTCCATTCATGTTGGGAATGATCCCTTGTCTATTCCACAAACATGTGTCCATGGGGTCTGGATAAGGCTGACCACTGCTTTGCTTCCTTTCTACCTACCCTTCCACCTGCTTCAGGAGTGGGTGTGTGACTTGGATTTGGCCAATCAGTGTTTCCCATCCCTCTGGTCCTTATGAGTGGCTGAGGGATGGGCATGTGACTCAAACTGGTCCAGTGAGAGTCAAATCTGCAAATTGTATGGGAACTGTGGGAAAGAGAAGCCCACTCCCCCTTAGTGATTCACCTGGGTGATTCAGGTGATGAAATGTAAGCCTGGAGAGGCTGGAGGCCTCTTTGTCTTTAAGAATCAAGCATCTGCCTGAAATGCAGCCATCAGAGAGGTAGTGGAGTCCAGGGATGGAGAGAGGCCTGACAACTTTGTGGGGTCCCTACATTCAATTTAGTCTAAGGCTTCCGGACATTCATGCCCCTGGTGAAGCCCTCATTCTTGACTTTCAATCCACAATGATTCTGGGACCAAAAGTAAGACATTCTGGAGAACAAAAGAGAAGATTTCAGATCAAGAGTATACAACTACAAACTATTTCAGGAAAAAGAGCAGGGTCATGTTTAAAGTTGATTTAGACACAAACTACCGGATCTCTTGTGCTCCTCCCGAACCTTTCCAGAATCTTTCCAGAGTCTGTCCCTAAAATCTCTAAGCACCTTTTTGGCCTGCTTTAATAACATTTGCTTTACCTTAAACCCTGGAATTTAAGAAAAGTAACATATGTTCAATATTTTGGCTTTAATAATTAACAGTATACATATATGCCAGGAAATGATTCTATCTCTACTAAGACAGTATTGGGTATTGTGTCTGTTTCAGAGGCTTTTACAAAAAATTTGAGTCCTCATTAGTGTTTTATACATTATTTCAAACAAACTATATTTCAGTTGTGGAAGGCTATAGTAGTCTTGGAGATCTGACCTGTGAATTTAATTGTCACGTGTTACAGTGTTTTTATTGAAATGTTGATTTCAAATAACCAGGCCTATAAGTGAATTTTTAGTATTCAGGCTTGGGGAATTACTTGTTTCTCTAATTTAGCATTTGTCTTCTCAGAGGACTTAATACATGCATGCTATGTACTAAAAAATGCAAGTTCAATGTTGAAAAAAATCTTAAGCAGAAAAGCCAAAATGAGCATGCTTTTGAGCTGTGATAATAGAAGCCCAGTGTTGGGTCGAGAGAGGTGAACCTCTGTACTGGTCAGACCACACAGAGCAGTGTGGGATATGGTCAGTTGCGTGGTCAGACCACTACAAGGAGCTCTGCCATGGAGCCAAATTCTAAGGACTTTGGTAAGTAAGAAGAGTCTGGAGGAGAGTGGTGGGATCCTAGGAGATCCTGGGACATAGGAAACCCCCACAGATAGTCAAAGGATCCAGGAATGTTTAGTCTGGAATACGTAGGGCTTGAAGAGAACACATGGTCATTGTGTAGGTGGTGGGTCTGCTCATTCTGTGTGGTTCTGAGGGCTGAACCGAGCCAGTGAATGGAAGGTGAAGGAAGACAGAGTATCAGTGTCTGGGGATGGTCACAGCTGGAGGGCTTTGTCTGACCTGGATGGCTATCAGGAGGTTTGGCTGGCAGAGCGGTTAAGAGTTGTTCCCTGGGTTAGATGCCTGGGTTAGGATCCTGCTTAACAGTTGTGTGACCCTGACAGGTTCCTCATTTGGAAATTAGAACAATGTTAGTACCTACCATAAAGGAGTGGTTACAGGAAGTTAGTTAAGATGGATGTGAAAGTTCGCAAGATTATGGGCAAGGACGTACATAACAGATTGCCAAGCATACTAAGTACAGTTGTCTAATTAGTTGTTTGTTGACTGACTGAGGAATGGATGAAAGGAATGGATCATTCCTAATGTCTCATCCACCTGTGATTCTGGTGCCTCATCAAGAATAGCAGCAGTTAGGAGAGCCTGGGGAGCTTCGTTGGTTACGTGTCTGCCTTTGGCACAGGTCATGGTCTCAGGGTCCTGGGATTGAGCCCCAAGTTGGACTCCCTGCTCAGCGGGGAGTCTGCTTCTTCTTCTCCCTCAGTGCTCTCCCCTGTTCATGCTTTCTCTCTCAACCAAATAAATAAAATATTTTAAAAATAGCATTCAAAAAATTTTTAAGAATAGCATTTTCTTTTTTGCAGATAGACATCAATTCCATATTTATGGGTTTTAATGGTTTTAATATGTCATATATATTAGATATATGTAATTTGTATTTACATACTATATAACATATAGAAATTATAAATATATAAATATGTAAATTAATGCTATTTAAAATAATTTAGAAAATATAGATTTATATATATTATGCATATTTATATTATATATGTTTGCAGTTTAAAAGCATAGAAAATCAAGAGGCAAGAAAGAAAAACACCCATGATGATCTCATCTACCATAAATAACCACTAACATTTCCTTTGATTCTTTTTCCATGTTTTTGTTTACATAGTTGGATCACACGATATGCAGATTTTGTTTCCTATATAGGTTGTTTTTTTTTTTTTTGGCTAAACATTACATGGTAGTTTGATTACTTTGGGTGTTTGTTTATTCATTTACTCCTTCAATCTTGAGCATCCGCTGAGCACCTACAATGTGTTCAGATCCAGAAATACAGAGATGAACAGACGACGGTTCTTGGCCTCCATTGGGCAAGCCAGGTGCTAGATGTTGAGTTCATAAGAGTGAATAATGGGATATTAAACAATTAAAACCCCTGTTTTTACCATTTGCATTGAAACGCTTGCCCCAAATGTGTATTATCAACAGTTACCGTGTTTCTTTTTACCCTTGAAGTAGAAAATCTTCCCTAAATAATCAGTTTCTTTGCCTTTAACAATGCTTGTCTCCCTGCTGTAACCACCCGATTGCTTGGAGCTGCCAATGCACATACCGAGCTAGGAGACACGTTCCCAGACGATGCTTAATTAAATCCTTTAATTATTAGCCACTCACCACATTTGTATCATTCCCTAGTGCTTAGCAGCAGAATCACTTAGGAGGAGAAGCCAGCCTCCTGTCTGTCCAAATTACTGCCTCATTTAGAATTTTATCAGATTCAGGAAAGTTGGAATTCTGAACATTTTTTTTAAAACTCACCAGCATTTAGCTTTGTGCTAAGCAAGTCTTTACACTTTGAAAATGCCCTTTATCTAAATTGATAAGACTTCAAGTCCAAGTTGTACCCAAATATAGATTAGCTTAATAAAGTCATTGATGAGAGTAGCATTACCAAAGGGAACTGGAAAGCGATGTTTTTTATAGCTGTATTTGCAGAACAAACCCTTTGTCACTGTGGAACTTCATGCATTGTGTGTGTGTGTGTGTGTGTGTGTGTGTGTCTGTGTGTCTGTGTGTGTGTGAGTGCGTATGACTCGAGCTGCAAAGGCAGTTACAGAGGGAAAGAGAAATGGTGAAATGTGAGTTGAGTTTCTTCTTGGCCACAGGTTAACTGATGACCTGTCATTCCCCTTGTCTGGGGCTCAGACTCCCAATCTCTTACACAGTCCCACGCCCCGGGGATGGTTCAAGGATGGGGGGAAGCAGGAGAAAGGAAAGCACCTTCCAGCTGTAAAGAAAATGGAGAAGGGGAGGGGTGAGTTGGCAAGAAGTATGGGGGCCACAAGCGGACTAGAACTCTCCACATACTGCTTGTGAGGAAAAACAACAGCACTAACCATGCGCCTGGGTTCATAACTTGCTTTTAATGCCGATTTTATCTTTGGCGCTGACACAGGGTTGGGAGGCAGGATTGATGTTAAACTCCATTTTACAAATGAGGAGACATCCTCAGAGTGCCTGAGAGAAACACCGACTCCTCCCCAAAGCTCGTGCCCTCAATGAAATGTTTCAAAGCAGGCGGCAAAGCAGAGCCGGTCAGCCCGGTGCTCGGTCCTCTTCCTGCCCGTGAGGAATCAGGACGCTGAGCCCTGGCGCTGGGCTGCTGTAGGTTCTGTCCTTTCTCTTGGGAGGAAGTGCTTTCAGTCCTCCCCTCTCGGAGTCCTCCGATGTTGGTAGGCACAACACCAATGGCTGCCTTAGGCACCTGAGGACACCATGAGACAGGTAAAGCAAAAACTCTTTCGTGGAAACAGAGAAAGTATTTTGGCAATCTGAAGAACAGATGTGGTGCTCAAAAATATTGTTTAGGTCAAGACTTTCATTGCGCAGATACTCCACTGGTGTTCTAGTCTCTGGCACCTTCTTTGACCGTCCTATCTAAAATAGCCAAGTCCTTCCCTCCCGTCACTGATGTCTATCCAGGTCCTCTCCCCATCCTGGCATAATCTTCCTCCTGAGCCCCTGCTACCATCTACCCAACTAGAAGACTTTTGGTCTATTTGTTTATGGTCTCACTCTTCTCCATCCCCCCTTTCCAGAAGGCAAGCTCAAGGAGGCTGGGCTCTGCTGTGTTTCCACAGCCCTATCATAGTGCCTGCGGCATGGTAGGTGTTCAGTAAGTATTTATTGAATAAATAAATGAATATGAGCAACTCCTAGAATCTTCTGAAGTTTGTAGGTGATGGAATCTGCCATAAAGACTCTTCATTTATACAAAAAAACTTAATTATGGATGATTCTTCTCTGGATAAGATGATGTGAGAGAATTTGCCCAGGCTTGTTATAAGTCCTATTTAGAAATATGGCTTTTCATGTGCACTCTTATGTGGCAGGTATTGTTCTGGGTACCTGGGATTTAAAACAAAAACAAAACAAAACAATATAGTGAATGGGACGTGACTCTGCCCCCAGACTATGGGTGGGAAAGATAAGCAAGCAGATCATTAGAGTAGAATGTGAGATGATTGGCTTGTTCAGGCTGCTGAGGGAGTCTGGGAAGGGAAGCAAAGAACTTACCCAGAGGAGTTGGGAAAAGTTTTAGAGAGGGGATAAAGAGGAGAACTGAAGACATTCCAAAGAAGAAAAGAAACTATGAAGGCAAGGCGTTATTAAAAGAGCAGGATGGCTATGCTTGGTTGTGCGGGTTGTGCGCTGCAAAATTCCAGGTGTGTGAGGAGGGGTGGGCAGGGGTATTCATATTGTGGTCTATGTGCAATGAGGTAGCCCTATGAAAGGACCAGGCAAGTTCAGAGAATGGAGAGAAATGCAGGGAAGCTGCGAGGTAGGGTGAATTTAATGGAAATGAGGGACATAAAGGGTAGGATGGGAGGCAAAGTCAGAATGAGAAGAGCCTTACAAACAAGGTAAGGTGCTTGAGGTTTCCTCTCTAGGTCACTGAAGGCTAATGGCACAGAAACCAAAGACAAGAAGGCTCAAAGTAGCATGTTCTGTTCTGGGTATGATAATGAGGATGGCGTGTGTACACGATCTAAGATCTTCTCATTCCGAGCAAAGGAAAGCCACAGCATTCAGCTGTGGAGCAGATGACTTGCAGGTAGAGATGGCAGGAGGTTCAGAGACCTGTAGTTCTGAGGGTCTTCTCCCCACTGATCGAGCCCGCAGAGGAACCGTCATCAGGAGTGGTCCACAGCCCGAGTCTGGAGTCCTGTGGCTGGTGGGTCACAAGAGTAGGTCCCTCCAGGAGCAGGGGCAGCCCCTCTTCGGGGTCTCTGGTTGCCCTGGGACTAGAACTCAAGCCTGAAAGTTGGAGGCAGAGCTCTCAGAGCCCTGGGAACGGGTTTTAGGACTGGTATTCCTTCGTAGCCTGTTGGCTTACACGCGTTCATTCGCTCTTCGGAACCACCCCACTAACCACCTAGATCTTACTTCCTGTTCTCAAAATTCTTGTTCTTCTATTTTGTGGAAAACTCTGGCCCCTTCAGCCTCCGTATTTGCCATTCTCATGTCTCTTCTTGCTTCCTTCCTCCGATGTTGTTGTTCTGTCCTGGATATCTTTCTCTTCTCACTTCGTGTTCTTTCCCTGACTTCTCTCACCCCCCCAGATCGGTTCACGTAGGAGTCACTCCTGACTCCCAGGGTCTCTTGCGCCTGAGGTAAGGCCCCTTTAAACAACCATCTTGACCTCCCTGACCTCTCCATCTGGATGCCCCCCAGCCCCAGCGGGGACACCAGCCGTCCTGTAGGCAGAACCTGTTTCCCCTTGCAAACCTGGACCTTCTCCTGGGTCCTTGCTCTGTGAACCAGCCGCCAGTCACCCAAGACCCAGAGCCAGAAACCTGTGGTCAATCCTGACACCTCCCTCCCCTGAGCCCACGTTGTTGGAGCCAGTGGCTTATCAAGGTCTGGACTAGCTCTGCCTCTGCTCGCTCACGTCCGTCCAGCCTTCCCCAAATCCCTGCTCCAGGGTCCTCTTTCCTGGCCTGGGCTTTGGTGATGGCCTCTCAAGAACTGCTCTTTGCCTTCACCTAAGCCTTCCTCAATGAGCTGCCCGAGTTGCCTCTTTAAAGCACTGGACCTTTCTGGCCCCTCTGGCTACCCTGGTTCGGGAGACTTCAGGGGCGCAGCCCGGCAGGCCCTCCACAGCTCCTGCTTCCCCGGCCGGCCTCACTCCGGGCCCTCGAGCTCCAACTCCGGGTCCACATGCTGTCCGCTCCCTCTTCAGTCCCTCAGCGAGGCAGGCAGGTGTGCTCCCCACTAGGTCTCTGACCGGTGGCTCCCTCGACTTGGACTGTGTTTTCGGCAATACTCCCGAGGCCCCTTGCTGCCCCCCTCCAGTGAGGAGTCCTCCTAAGTGTTCTGAGAATGGGAGCTCATCACCCTCACTGGCCTGACTCCAGGGGCCTCCCCCGGAGACTCGCAAACACATCAAGAACACAGATACTGCCCTATTCAATTTTGTGGGGCGTATTTTTGGCAGGCCGTTCAATAAAACCTGAACACATAAGTGTGTCATTTTCTTGTTTGGAAGCCAGATTTGTAGATAAACTCGGGCAGATGATGCCTTGCCTCTAGACAGCAGCCTCCTTATAGAAATTGATTGAATTCAAGACTTTCTCTCCTCCTCCCAGCGCTGACTGTGTATGAATTGATTCAATAGGGTTCTGTTATCCAAGATAAAGAAGTACTTGGCATACATGCTTCTTTTTTTCTTTGAAAGATTTAGAATCTTCAATTGCAATTTAAATTTATATGTATTTAAAGTAAACACCATGGCAGCTGGTGGGAAAAGGCAAAAACCTTGAAGAGGCAGTGGCTTGTTTTTTAATTAAAGCATATCACATGTCTTCATTCTTCTGAATCCTTTAGCCTTAAATCATCATTGGTGGAGAGACCTTGAAAATGGAAATGGTTTTCACCTGCAAGGAAGTCGGGGTGAGCAAATGAAGGCAAATGAAAAAGAACCACCGCTCTCAGCAGGGCAGCCCGGGCCGGCTGGATTTTTGGAGACCCCCTCGGATTGGAGTTGTTGCCCCCTTCCCCACCCCTGGTCACCAGGCAGCACAGTTGGGGAATGTGGGGGCCAGACCCCCTCTGGCGGTTTGTCCCTGCCCCTTAGGAGGTCCACACCAGGTTGAGCTTGATTCCTGCCCTGAGCCACCACGGCGGGGGGGGCCTGGCAACCTCCCGGTGGCATCACTGTTGCTACCCATGGTCGAGAAAGATCCATGAGTCTCCGGAGTGCTCCTGGCCGATGATGGAGGGTCTCGGAGCACCCGGCAACAGGCCTGACAGGGAAGCATTATTCCTTCTGTGCAGTCGACAGACAGCACCTTAAAATGATTAACTCGAGGAGAAGTTTGACACCGTCCTGAAAAGTTCCAAGGCTGAACATCACTGTGGTTCTCTACACGGCTGTGCTTCCAGACGCTTTCCGCACTCTCTGTCCGGGCCCGGACGCACAGGGCACCGCACCTTCGGTGTGGAATTTGGCTTCTCCTTCCCCTGCCACGTTATGTACATCGTGGGAGCTGCTGATCTTAGCTTCTCATCACTCCGTATGTCCTGAGGGCTGCGGCTGGGTTCTAGAAGCAGGGATGATAACGCAGGCGGCCAGACGCCCCAGACTGAAGGGGGGTGTTCCAGGGGCAGCCCCCCACCCGCGAGTGCCCAAGGGGCTCCTTCTGTATAGAGCCCAGCCTATGAGACTGATCGCGACTAGGCTTCTCTTCTCAATGAAATAATTTATTTTCTCTTTGTAACGAATGAACAACCTAAAAAAAAAAAAAAGTAAAGAACCTTTAATTTCATATCGTACTTGTCTCTCTTTTTTTTAAAAAAGTTTTTGTTTATTTGAGAGTAAGACAGAGCGAGTGCATGAGTAGAGGGGGAGGGACAGAGGGAGAAGCAGACTACCTGCTAAGCAGGGAGCCTGATGCAGGACTCGATCCCAGGACCTTGAGATCATGACCTGAGCCGAAGGCAGATGCTTAACTGATGAGCCCCAATCTTCTAAAGTTTATTAGAAGTGATCATTTATTGAATACTTCCCAGGTACAACTGTGGGTTTTCTGTCCTCTAATCACAGTGGATTTTCCTCTCCTTCTTGGGGAGCGGGGAAGAGGGACTCCAGTAATGACTTTGTCAGGATTCCTGTCCAGATGGGACCCGTGCGACAGAGGCAGGTGTGTACAGACCCTCATTATCTGAGGATCTTGGCTCTAGAAAATGTAAAATTGTTATAAGACACAGTGAAAGCAAGGACATGAAAACCAGGAACGTATGTTTACTTTACCTTCGAGGAGGCACAGTATGGTGTACTGGGTAGCAGTGTGATGATTTGTTAGTACGAACAAGGAACTGATACACTGTCAGGGCACACGAGGTGTAATTTTTGTCTGACTAAATTGTCTCAGAGTACCAACCCCTTTCCCTTCATCTGTGACCTTCACAGCCCTAGATCACAAAGAAGGTCATTTTGGCACAAATATCAGAGGCCATTCCTATTTCCGCCTGAGCCCCTCTTTGTCTTTGGCTATTTATATCTCCTGCTTCCATTGCCCCTTGTGTCCTCATTCTGGATGACCTTCTTTTCTTTTCTTCGTTTGTTAACTGGCCCTGTGCTACCAGCTCCTTACCTGTTACTGAGGAGGGCTCTGAGCTGAGCTGTTCTCGTGGAATCATGATTCAGCGTTACATAAAAATGATAACATGATGATCTATTTTTCTAATTTTATAGCCCCTTTTTTCAGTTTAGCCATGAATATTTTTTAATGCTGACAACTTTCCCTCATTCGTGAACTGTCACAACAGAGAGACAGTAAATACCACAGTCTTCCCACAAAAGGAGTGAAAAAACAGGGAGTGGTTTGAGATGATGGTTAAGTGAGTGACCCAGATGTCCTTGCCCCGGGTCTGGAGGAGAAGTGACTGCATTTGGGATCTTCTGGAGTCTTCCAAGCATTGTGCCATTCCTTATCTGTATGGACCTCAGAATCCCCTGCAAGGTCAGAAGGTGATGAGCCCATTTTGCAGATGAGCCTCAGAGAGCAACATCAATTCGCCCCACGACTCGTGCAGGTCAATGCCAGTGCTGAGATTCCCAGTGGCTCTTAAATTTTAAGAGCATTGAGGGAGGAGCGCCTGGGTGGCTCAGTGGGTTCAAGCCTCTGCCTTGGGCTCGGGTCATGATCCCAGAATCCTGGGATCGAGCCCTACATCGGGCTCTCTGCTCAGTGGGGAGCCTGCTTCCTCCTCTCGCTGCCTGCCTCTCTGCCTACTTGTGATCTCTGTCTGTCAAATAAATAAATAAAATCTTTAAAAAAAAAAAAAAGAGTATTGGAAGCTGAGGTGAGCAGAGCAAAGGGAGGGTTTCCAGGTGAGGGGCCTCAGGTGGAAATCAGCTGGGACGCATTGCATGATGAAAAATTCGAACAAATTAGCAGGTATGGAATACGTAAAAGGAATTTTGAACTTCGTATGTCAGATGACTGGGCTTTTAGTATTTCTTGGAAGACTCTGGGCAAGTGGCTGAACCACTGCCTTTATCTTTTCCCAAACTGCAGTGAGTTCCATTGTCCCCAGCCCTTATCTCTCGTAACATAGGCCGGGCAAACTCTGGAAGTTGAATGGAAAATGCTCTTTTTTATCCTGCAGCAACCAGCCTGTCAGATAGCTTCTAGATAAGGCACCCAGGCCTTTTGCAGGGCTCCGTACACAGCAAATGGTTTTTGGCAATAAAAACGGACCGTCAATGTAAAAAGAACTTAGGGGGAAAAAAAATCTTTTGAATTGTTATTTTTCCCCGAGGCCTTAAAGGAAGAAAGAGAGTTTACTTAAAGGGGAGTACTTTTCCACAGACTCTAGTAGCTAGTAATTTGGGCCTGTAAAACCGTATTCCAATGACAACCTGCACCAAACGTCTTGAAAATCGCTTTTGACCCAAGGAACAGGCTCCAGGAAGCCACTGTTGATATCTTTAAATGAATCCAGCTGGATTTCTCTAATGTATTGATCCAGGGGATGTGGTAGGGAGTCTGGGGGACAATGCTTGAAGTCGATCCAATGCATTTTGAATAAAAGTTTATTTTATTGCCACTTTTATTAAAAGCCCTAAGATTTTTTAAGACTGTAGCAGTGGGAACCCATGGCTACCAGGGGGCAACAGGCTCTGCTTCCCCCGGTGCCTCCTTCGGTGGATTGAGTACAGATCCTCCCCAGGTCCCGGCTTCTCCTGCGCTCTTCCCTTCCAGGGACCTGGATAGGAAAAAAACCAGACAGAACTCAAGTTTGTAATTATTTCCATGAATATTCCTTAAACATTCCTGGATTCTGGATCTTCCAGCAAAATCCTGGAGTCCCCTCCTCTCTACTTGCCTTCAGAAACCTGGGCTGGACCTCATCTCCTCCCCAGCTGGCCTCATATTGGACTGACCACCATCGGTCCTCTGCCTTCCCACGCTGCCAGGGCACCATCCCCCCGCCCCAGCCCCTCCCGGTGTCCTGAGAAGGAGCCTGTGGCAGGCCAGTGCATGCTGCTCAGGCTTCCTGCAGGAGACTGAGGCCGGTGCCCGGGCCAGGTGGCCATGCTGAACCCTTCATTTATCAGCTTGGGACAGGGACAGTGTGCCATGCGGACCTCTGGATGGCCAGGGCTTTTATTCTCAGTGGGCAGTGTCAGCCATGGAAGTAGAGGGGAATGTAAGGGCAAAACCTTGTCTTTCTGAAAAATGCCATAAAAAAGAAAAAGAAAAAAAAAAAACCAAACCACCCCAAAACAAACAACCCAACCTGCTTTGGACACACCGCCGAGACGTGATGAATCTGAGGGCTCTGGTGCTTGTGAGCCAAAAACAAGTTGAGGAAAAACAGAGCTGTGAGGGAGGCAAATCATTGACAAAGACAAAAATGGTCTTTTGTGCAGCCCAGAGGAAACCAAGTGGGGAACCGTGGCCGATGAATTGCCCAGAGCAGGAGTGCCGCCCAGACCCATCCATCCAAGTCCTACATTCTGGATTAATCCTGAGGGAAAGAATGAAACCCTGATGCCACTGGGGTCTGGAAGAACTTTTCCAGCCTGGATCCTCAGGGATTCTTGGGAGCGAATGATCTCGTTTCCTGATATCTGGGCTCTGGTTGGAAGGACCACGTTATGAAGAACCCACTGTCCCTCAGGGGGCCGATGGTCCCAGGGAAAATGGAGAAAGCTGCCCTTCACAGAGGAAGTTGTGGTCCCCAAAGGCCAATCAAAACACCGTGGAGTATAAAATGTCACACTCAAGCCTTGACGAGGTCATCCGGGTCCTCAGAGTGTGGCCTGTGTCAGCTTCAGGCTCGGTTGCTCTCAACGAGACTGGTCATTGCTGCAGCTTCGTCTTTACAGAGAGAAAACGTCAAAATAAGATCAATCCTTTCCCTTCAACCTTCCATTATTCAATGTGGTGGCTAGAAAGAAATTTTAAGTAATGGTTTCTGTTTAGTCTAAGAAACAGAAACCATTACTTTTTGTACAAACATTCTGTGAATCCCACCATGTGCCAGGCATTGTGCTACCTATGGACACAGTTGCTCTTTTCTTAGGGCTATACTGTCCTTCGAAGAAGATGGGCACATAAATAAGTCCAGGGCCCTGTGATAAATGCTCCTTAGATCAGTGCCCCATGCAAGCAGATACCTCTTTTCTTTTTCAAATTCTTCAGCCCAAGAGATTGCTGCTATCTTCCTTGGGATTCATGCAAGTGTAGTGGGAGGCCTGGTGGATATTAGAATCATTTCTAGGTCTCCTGCCTGCGGTGGTTGGGTTTATGGGTTGACATCGACTCCTCACCTGGGCAACCTTCATTTCAGCTCTGGTGACATTTTCCTTGTCACAGTGGACCAGATGGGAAGATGGGGATAGGCTTAATGAAACCACACACCTCTCAGCTTACCTGGGCAGATGAGACAAAGCTAACTTGGTCAGCCAATGAGGGCTGTTCATAATACCAAGGACTTCTGCCTTTCCAAACATGTCCTTAGTAGCTCCCTGGTTAGCTTTAGATTTTCTCTCCATACCTGGAAAACAGTGTTGCCCTCTCTAATCTATAAAGGAAACTTTGTTGCTGAAGAGAAAGAGAAATTTCCCGGTTGTACCAATCTGCCTGGAATTTCCTGGTCATATTGGGTTGCAGTTCGTTTTTCTTCTTTCTGCCATGTTGAAAGCAGCCCAAAGTGAAACCCAGCTGAGATACACCAGCCAACATCTCCACCCTTGGCCAAAATATCAAGGGCCTTTGCCAGGCACAGCCCCCTCCAGGGGATGGATCTTAAGCAAAACTGTGCTGCCACAAAGGATGACCCATCCTGATTCCTGGCCACCTCTGCACTGACATTTCCGTAGTTATGCTGAATTAGACCTGGAGCTGTTTTGCCCCTTTTCTCTTCTCGGCTCACTGAAAGTGGTTATGGTATCATGGTATAAAGAGGGCATATCAGATCCATCATGCTACAGAAAGCCTTCCAAAAATAGAGGCCAAAGCATGTCCCAGGAAGTACTGGCTTATTCTCTTAGCTCCCAAAGGAAGCATCTGGAGTCATCCTTTAGTGAATCATGAAAGACTCCAGCTAGTTAAGGTCACCGGTGAAGGCTTCAAATCTTGTAATCTCCACTGTGCCTCCTGATCCTGAGGGAGGAGCATCTCTCGAGTGTCACACGTGTGTCTTTTCCTAGCAACAATTTTGTCAGAGTTTCATTTGATTGTTTCCCTAACAAAAAGCCTAAAATGTGACTTCTGAAGACATGGTAAGATGATTGAGATTTCCCTGTGGAAACTGGAGAAGGCCGCCGTAACTGACACCAGCAGAACAATGGGCATTGGGGATTTGCAGCTCCAGCTACGAGCAAATGGAAAGTTGTCTCTGCTGTAAGAATTGCATTTTTGGTGAATGGTTTGATTCAGACACAAAGTCAGAAGGTAGAATTCCAGGGAGATGTTTCCATCTTGGGTTCTAATTGATTTCTTTTTACCCACCTCCAGCCATCTAGAAATGATTAAGAATGAAAGTTTTTACATAAGGGAAATAACATGGTGAGTCTTTCCAATGCTGTTTCTCTGAGGGGAAGTTAAAAGTGCTGGGCAAGCATTTAAATACTACAGTACTTTATGAGGTAGAACATTTGTAAGCATTAATTATTACCAAGGCTAATTAGATATCATTGGGTCAACTATAAAACAAGTTCAAGGGCTATTCTATTCAGCAGGGAAACAAATCTTTGGTAAAACAAAGTGTGTGGAGACAACAATTTGAAGGGTGAATGGTGCCAGAGTCAATTAGAGCAATTCTGCTTTGGTAGGTATTAAATACTGGGGTTCCGTCTAAGATTTCCATGTAATCTCTTGAAAAGTGGTTCAACCAAAAAATGTTTAGTAAAATAGTTTTCTATAGAGTATTGCTTCTGTCCTCCCTTCAATCTTGTATCACCTGGTTTCTCTTCTCAAGGACATACACCTCTTTTAAAAATACAGAATTAAATATACCCCCACCCACAATTACTCTCTGTAATACCCAGCCCTTTTAGCCAGTGCACATGGCTGGTGAAGCCATGGCTGAGGTCAAACAGGGGAAGGATGAAACACATGCTCCTTGTAATTTGATCAGCAGGCAGGTGGGCTCCGTTGACAGACCGTACTTGGCTAACAGAAGTGCCAAGCTTGAAGGAAAGAAAGAAGCAGAATTTCCCCTTACAAAGAGATCACCATCACCTGACAGCTTTATTCACTGATAAATTAGCAGGCTATAACTATGGAATCATGGACACCAGAGAGTTTTGATCTCCTCAAAATTGTAACTTTAGGCCTCATTTATTGCCAAGATGCAGCCAGTTCTTTTTATGAATTGCCTTCAGCATCCATGCCACTAAAATCATCCTTCTAGGAAGCACAACACAGTTCTCCGATGATACACATTGGATTTGGGGGGACCCCCAGAAATCCCAGAGTCAAATCAGGTAGCTGAGGGGGTCATTAGCTGGGTAATGACATTTTAAGTAAAAATCCTATAAACACCAATTTCCCCCTGGGATTCATTAACTGGTTCTAGAGAACTTATATTTAAAAAAAAATTAATTTATTCCCTCAAATCCCTTCTTATTGAACCGCTTCCCCAGGCAAGTAATTTCTCTTCTGTTACGACCTCTTACTATTCTCCGATTAAAAACACTGCCTCTTAGCTAATGCTGTCCACTGCTTTAGAGTACCTTTTCCCAGCCAGTCCCTCAAATGAAAACCCAACTACTGCTTGAGGGCTCTCAAAGCTTTCTTTAAGCTGCCATATTTAAGATTCAGGCTTCAGAAATTCTGCTTGCATTCCGTAGCGTTTGGGAGGTTGACCGCAGTCTGCCGTTATTCTGAGCTATTTTTAGAGCATATGCTTGGCTGCACGTTATTTACATTGGTGAAATTAGATGGCTACTCGCCAGTAGTCCCTTTCCCTTCTGAGATGTGGACAGCACCTTCAGTCTGTTGCTCTTGGGAAGACCTAGGTGCTTGGGGCACGCACGTCGTATAATTCCCCAAAAACAATAACTATCTCAAGCATCTGCTTACATGATCCATTCCTTTTTTTTTTTTTTTCAGACAGAGCCACAGATACAAGCCGAATATTTTTTTTCCTCCCCCACCCCCTTAGTAATCATGTTGCCAGACTCCTGGGGCGTTGAGTAGGTTCTGCTAATCAAAACACAGAGCAAATTCTTGGAGACCAACAAGGACATCAGTACAACACCATTCCCTTTGTTTCCATAGAACTGTGTTCATGTTGATGGTTTGCTTTAATTTTCTTGCTTGTAAAACTTGCTTGTGAAACATAGCCTGCTCGAAATGTAGGGAGGGCGATGGGATTTCCAAACTTGAGGGACGAAATGAGATGAGAATCATGGACGTCCACCACGCAGAGTGGTGAAATGGCTCGGGAACATTTTCTAGAGACCAAGTGTTTTGAATATCAAACTGGGAACGTTACCCCAAGTTTCAACACTTTTCAGTGTATTAAATACTCCATGCCGTGATTAGTCACTTCAGAACAGCTTGAAAAATTGCACAAAGTTCAGTGGATGACCCAGTCACGTTAGAGTAATAATGTAGCCTGAAGAAACCTCCTCTGTGCCTCCCCGCTTTCATGTGAGAACCCTGTTGCACTTTATAAATTTGGCTTTGTTAATCTTCACGGTTTCATTGCCTGGTTGACATGTTTGCTAGTGTTTCAGATCTTTTTTTTTTTTTCCCTTAGGTAAGTGTGCAATATCAAGGCCTGCCTTGCAGAAAATGGATGCAGTCCTTGACTTTTGCCCATTCTAATATGATCATTAAGTAACCCTGGAGGAAAATGGAACACTTTGAACAAGCGATGTGAAGCAGATGTAGCTTCAGAAGAAACTTTTAAAAATGTGCATTGGATATGACGTCTTTTCACATTTCAGAAATCACCGGCATAGTGGATTGTTTAAAATATGTGAAGTGAGATTTAGCAGCTGGGGACCACTTGCTTATCTACATTGTGGTGTTAAATCCCAATAAATGTTTCGAACGATGCACTGATACGTAACATTACCGAATAACACTTTCTATTGAATGAACGCCATTAGATCTCGTGGCCCAGCTGACTTTTGTCCTATCAAAGGATTATGGGCCACATGTTAATCCGGGATAACATACAATCGCATAATTGTCAGAGCTGTATTTCAGAAGTTGTTAACTTGAGTATGCAACTTTATTTCCTACACGACGGTGAGGTATGTCCTAAGCAGGGCCAGTCAGAGGGCCTCGGGGTGTGGATGAGAACCAGTGGCTCCAGCCAAATACATCCATGGAAGGGAAAGAATCAGAAGACATAGTTGGTGTTTTGCAGTCCGAGCCACCTGTTTGACTGGAAGTCTGTTTCTTATCCTGTTGGGTCATAGCTCCTTATAAGTCCCATCGAGCATGGTGTGTTGGATTTTCGTTCTCCCAGAGACCATAACAGGGTCAGATCCTGTGAGCTGACTCACTTCCATTCCTATGTGGGCCCCCATGCAGTGGCGAAAGCTGATCTTGCCAATCTTATTTTCCATGGCTCTTCCTTGAAGATTATGAAAGTCCCCCCCCCTGGGGCCTATTGGGTGCCATACCCTAAACCTTGGTCAAGAAAATAAACAGCACTGTAACTGCTGTTGACAGCAGAGATGAAGCCCAATCCCAAAATCTGGCATGAGAGATAGGGCGTCTTTCTTCCTCTCATTCTGGGTTCATCTTTTTGCCCTGGGTTTTGTCTAAGGGCCAAGAGGAGGCACATGCGTGTTAATGGGATGTAGGTGGACAGGTCCCGCTATGGAGGCCATCTCTCCACGTGGGAACCTGCTGATTCCTTGTCATGGGGGCTGGCTCTTGGTGACCAGTTAGTGTAGCTCTCCCTCCTTGACCTGCATTCCCAGCTACAAGGCCACCCCATGTCCTGTGCTCCCTGTGTTGTTTTCATACTGCCCAGGAGTCATTTTGTGGCTTTAGAAGCATTTGGGAAATAGAAGATTTGTGAGGCTAAGTCCCCATCTGCCTAGAAATTTCATGTTGTCATTTCTTTCCTCTGGAGCCATTCCCAGGAAACAGATCATAGATGTCCCTCATTCTTGGATCTTACAAACTTAACTGGAGATTGACTCCTTCCTAGGATTGGTTTGGGGAATGGAGCAAGGGGCAATCGGGGTCTTTATTCTGAGTCCTTCAGATGTTTACCTTCTTATCTGACTCTTTTGGCCTCCAGAAAATCCTTTTCTATTCTTCCATTCTTGGGGGGATTGTATTATTACTCATGAGTTATCCTTCTTCATCTCTCTCCATAGCATGAACATTCTTCCTTCCTTACATTATCTAAGATTTTGAAGGGAAAGGCAAATTGAGGGCAAGGATATGCTGAACAAAGCCATTGCTAAATATTTCAAAACTTTAAGCTATCACACATTTATAGATCACCGGTGGGCCAAGCACTATGCTGTGTGCAAATATTTTATCCCATTTTCACCACTTATAAAGCAGGCATTGTTAGCTATAAAAATAGGCTTATAGGCATCTGCACGTGTATGTGTGTGTGTGTGTGTGTGTGTGTGTGTGTGTGTGTGTGTATTCGGAAATCTAAGCTCAGAGAGGTTAAATAACTTGTCCCCAAACTAGTAAGTGGGGAAGAGTAAGATATGAGCAAGGCTTTTCTGATTCCAGAGCAGACTCTATCCCCCCAAATAGTGGAATCCCTAGAGATTCTGATGTGACTGCTCAGAAAGCAGACTGGACATCTGGATTTTTTTTTTTTTTTTAAGGTTCCCAAGTGATTCTGTTCCACCGGACTGGGAACCAGGGCAGTAAACCACATGCCCCACAGATACAAGCGCTGTTTCAGATCTGTCACACCCTGCTTGAGGCTGTCTACCCGAGATGGATCTTTGGCTTTTATTCCTTTTTGTCCCTGAAAGGTGAACAGGCATCTGGACAGAAACTTTCGGCAGAGTGAAGCACATATGTCATTGGGATTTTGAGCCACAGTATATATTCTTAACTTTGTATCTTTTTGTGTGCCAAAATGATTCCTAACTGCTCATCGGGCAAGATGAACCTCTGATCATCTTGGAGCACATGGGAAAGGGAAACTTAAAATGTTTCGATTTTGACTTAAGCTCTTCAAACAGAGAGAGGACCAAGGCACAGTGCTCTGTGATGCAGCCTGGAAAATTTGTTTGAAAAAAATCTTTCTCTGGAACATTTTCTGAGAGGGTGGGGGGAGTGGGAGGGCTATTTTTACTGTTTCCAATGGGACTCATAAATGATCTTCTTCCAAGAGGGCTAATTTCATAGGAGGCTGGAGAAGTCAATAAAGGCTTTAAATAAGTTGAACTTCTTTAGTTTTCACTGAAAGGCCATAGTCAATTGTAGCCCTTGTTAAAAGTTAAGCAGGGAAATGTCTCTGAGGAGAAATTCAAGCTCTGCTTCCAGTTTGGACTGGTCATGAATGGTGATTATCTGACTGTAATTCAAATCATATGTGCCACCCTTGTTTTTGCCCTCCTCGAGATTATTTTTCCCCTTTTAAATCGAGCAAAATAGTCCTTGGCTTAAGGCAGACCTGTTCACATAAAGACATGAAATGAGGTGGTGTTCCAAGACCTCAAAGTGCAAACCAGATTTATAAATCTCCGTGACGACGTGGCCCCGTATGACCACATCCATGATGAGCTTGATAATTTTCAGTTCAACCTTCCCCCCAGTGACTCATGAATGAATACATTTCAGAACATGAAACCAACCTCATCAGAAAAATACAAACGTGGACAAAACTGAGTCATGGGGGCGCCTGGGTGGCTCAGTGGGTTGAGGCCTCTGCCTTCGGCTCAGGTCAGATCCCAGAGTCCTGGGATCGAGCCCCGCGTTGGGTTCTCTGCTCGGCGGGGAGTCTGCTTCCTCCTCTCTCTCTGCCTGCCTCTCTGCCCACTTGTGATTTCTCTTTCTGTGTGTCAAATAAATAAATAAAAAATCTTAAAAAAAAAAACAACTGAGTCATGGGCTTTATTTGTACGCTCGCAGCAAAGACTCACTATCTGTACAGATATGCCTAACCATGCACATGTCTTCAAACTGTTGAACAAAGAGGGGACAGCAACATGTCTATAGGAATCCTTCCCAGCATCTTGATGTCGCATGTCCCTGTGGGCAGTGTGTGGAGATACTTGGTTTTACTGACATGAAGTTTTTCCACATGTTTGGCATCTTTTTAGACAGAGCTTTAGGCCACGTGAGACTGGAGGGATTGGTAGGGAGAGCTTGTCATTTACAGTCACAGCAGGGGGAGGGGTGTAGGTTCTGTGCTGGCCCTTCCTGGAGTGATCTTGAAACCCTATAAACAATTTGAGCCTTAGTTTCCTTCTGTAAAAGGGAAACAGACAAGGACTTCGTGGGTGGCTCATTAGGGTTTCAGACTCTTGGTTTCGGCTCAGCTCATAGTCTCAAGGTCCAGGGATCAAGCCCTGTGTTGGGCCCCATGCCCAGCTTGCAGTCCGCCTCTCCCTGGGCTCCTCCCCCTGCTCCAAATAGATAAATAAATAAATAAATAAAATCAATTAAGAAAATAAAAGGGAAGACAATAATTCTTTTTTTTTCCATTTCTTTTCAGCGTAACAGAACTCATTGTTTTTGCACCACACCCAGTGCTCCATGCAATGCGTGCCCTCCATAATACCCACCACCTGGCTCCTCCAGCCTCCTACCCCCCACCCCTTCAAAACCCTCAGGTTGTTTTTCAGAGTCCATAGTCTCTCATGGTTCATCTCCCCCTCCAATTTCCCTCAACTCCCTTCTCCTCTCTATCTCCCCATGTCCTCCGTGTTATTTGTTATGCTCTGCAAATAAGTGAAACCATATGATAATTGACTCTCTCTGCTTGACTCATTTCACTCAGCATAATCTCCTCCAGTCCCGTCCATGTTGCTACAAAAGTTGGGTATTCATCCTTTCTGATGGAGGCATAATACTCCATAGTGTATATGGACCACATCTTCCTTATCCATTTGTCCGTTGAAGAGCATCTTGGTTCTTTCCACAGTTTGGTGACTGTGGCCATTGCTGCTATAAACATTGGGGTACAGATGGCCCTTCTTTTCACTACATCTATATCTTTGGGGTAAATACCCAGTAGTTCAATTGCAGGGTCATAGGGAAGCTCTATTTTTAATTTCTTAGGGAATCTCCACACTGTTCTCCAAAGTGGCTGCACCAACTTGCATTCCCACCAACAGTGTAAGAGGGTTCCCCTTTCTCCACATCCTCTCCAACACACATTGTTTCCTGTCTTGCTGATTTTGGCCATTCTAGCTGGTGTGAGGTGGTATCTCAATGTGGTTTTAATTTGAATCTCCCTGATGGCTAGTGATGATGAACATTTTTTCATGTGTCTGATAGCCATTTGTATGTCTTCATTGGAGAAG